>JACCPG010002526.1:0-19827 GCA_016069955.1 Drepana arcuata | reverse complement strand
GAGAACTGGCGCTCTATTATATCTGCCTACCAAGAGAGGGACTGTGAAGATGCATATGTATTCGTAGTTTGATTTATAAGTTTCTTTACCTAGTCTCAATTATACTAGTAAACTAATGTCCTGTTTATATCAAAGCACGTATTATTTTAAGTTTTTATTCATATTCATCATCAATAAAAAAAAGTTATCTACAGGGTTAGCTAGAAATGAAATGATTAATACTAGTTGAGGAAGAATTTAAAATGGCAAAAACTAGATACAAACGAGTTTTTAACGAGATGGATGGAAATTTGTATCATTCATGAGTAGTGTACAGATTCAAACAATTTCGTTGGAATTTTCTGAATATATCGTAGCGTGTGTATTAATGTGTATACCGCGTAGGTCTTGTATGTTGCAACTCTACACTATTATATAATATATCACTCGGAAGTAGCAAAAACTAGTGTCAGATCGTTGCGACAGTAATCACGGGCGCAAAAACCTCTTCACATGCACCTTCAATTACAAACCATTTATGGCTCACTACGCACCATCCATAATGGCGCAAAATCTATGATTTTTTTACTAACATTCTCTCTAAGATCTCTATGAGCCATTAGTTTATAAGTTACTAGCTGTGCCTGCGGTTGTGGTTTTTTATGGAATAAAACATTTCTTATGTGTTAACATACCGAATAACAATTCATGTTCCAAATTTAATTTAATTCCGTACAGTAGATTTTGCGCGAAAGTGGAACAGACATCCTTACACACTCTTGCATTTATAATATTACACAAATCCTCACGCCTTCACACAAGGGCCCCGAAAGGGGTAGGCAGAAGTGTATAGTTTAGAATATGTATAGTTAGAAAGTTATTATGTTAGTTTAGTTTATTATGTTAGTTAATATGTATAGTTTAGAAGTGTATAGTGTATAGTTTAGAAGTGTATAGTCACAGCCACTTTCCGCTAGAAATATATAATATTAGGTGCCAACGTGATAACTGGCGAATGACTGAAAATTACAGATGGCGAGTCCATCGCCGTTACTCAATCACGAAAACACATATTGCCTTCGAATTTCCGCTCAATCGTATGCAGGTTTGCATTTACATTAAATATACTAACTTGGATAATATTGTTGGTGCGTCATTTTAAAAAGCCGGTGGTTTTAATTTAAATGTATATATTCCACTAAATCTGACTTGAATTCATTCTAGATGCTCACGAGTTGATTTGTTAAATTAAGCGCAAGCAACTAGCAAGTTTTGCTGAATATCGTGCTTGCCGTAAGACGGCCAATGAGATCTACACAATCATGACCGGAAAGCATGGCGTGCAGGAGGGTAAACCATTTGCTCATTGACGGGGTATCGAGGGAATATTATTTATATGTTATAATTATGTAAAAATACTGTATACTTATCATATGTAACAAACTTTAAAATAAATAAAATTCAATACGAACCCAAAATACTTACAAAAAATATGCAAAGAAATCTAATGACAAACACCATGACTGTATCAAAAGCGGTTTGCAGTATTTTACTGTTTTAGAAAAACAGCTTGAGGCGAATAGCAGTGCAATTACAGTCGGAGCATCTTCTCGTCCGTCTGTCTGTTGAGATTCAAGATGGCCGGCACATGCCTGCCCAAGATTGACTAGTAGCTGAATAGTTCTTTGCCAACGGCGATCTAGTCTGTGCCGATCTATTTGAAGGCATGCTGGCATGCAGGAATGGAGCTCTTGCCCCACGGTAAATTAAAATCCTTTTTGTTTGATAAGTGTTCTGTGATTATCTCGTACGTTGGTCGCAATGCGCCCGCACTGGACGCGTCATTTAAACGCGAATTACTAGCTTTGTACTCACGGTTCAATTGTTATTTTGTTGTTGTAGTCGTACCTAAAAAAGAAAAGCCATTATTAAACGTTAATAGTACAAAAAAAATATAAATAGAATAATGATGGTACTCAAATGAATAATAAGCCCTGCCGGCCGTGTGGTTTGGGTAGTCAGTCCTGCAAACCAGAGATTCAAATCTCGCCTGTACAAGAGCATTATGAACTCTGATTAATCACACCTTGAGCGTTACGGTGAAGGAAAAAACATCAAGAGGAAACATAAAAAAATCGAATACGTATGCCTTTGAATTTCTTTTCAGACGTATGCAGGTTTCCTATCGATGTTTTCCTTCACCGTAAAGCTCGTAGTGTGACTAATCACTGCCCTGAAGTTCAGAAAAACTCATTGGTACAGTCGGAATTCGAACATAATTACAATCTTTAACCACAGCTTTGAAAAAAGTGAATGTATGTAAATAATAATAATCATATAATTCATCAAAAATAGAAAGCCAATTAATGTTATTAGCGGAAGGTATATTAATTGGCACTGTTCTTAAAATATTGAGGCACTGTGTTTTTGCACAGATAAAAGGGAGGAGTTAGATTGAGCAATACAAATCACAGAATTATACGGCTCCCTGACGAGCTATCGGCGGAAACTAAAAGCATAATAATAACGTTCACACATTAAACGGTCCCCGCCTTAGCTGCACAAAACCCATCATTACACAATGTATTTGCCGTTAAGTCAAAACCACATAAGTCACATTTATCGCTACATCAAAAAGCAATCAGGCGACAAAAGTTGGAGCGAGTCATCGAAAGGTTCCCGGTGCCAGACGAAATATGTTCGAGGCGCAACTAATCGATTCCTCAAGAAAGGCGGGTCAGGTAAAGCTCTAACGTCATTTACCTTCGTGCTCTATAAAAACACATTGCACCAGGAGCTCTACGTAATTATATCAATTACTAGCTATACCGCGCGGTGTCACCCGCAAACAATTTGGTTTCATTGGTATTCATTCATCTTTTCATTTTTTTTTTCATTTATCTTTGACCGAAAGTTTATTCAAACATATTCTGTAGTTTTTGCGTGAAAAAGAAAATCAAACATCCGCACAAACGTTCTCGTTAATTTATAATATCAATAGGATTTTTTTTATTTTACACAAACAAATTGAGGTTCATACAAATTATACAAATCATTAACCTGAGATATGAACGAGATAACTAATCCAATATGTGAATAATAATACGCGCTCAATCGATATATTATTTAAATAAACAAATAGGTTATCTGCGTTTAAAATAGCAAAAAAGACCTTTTTTGCTATTTTAAACGCATTATTCATTAATTGTTACCTATCGGAGCCAGTTCCATCATCATATCATATTAAAACATAGCAAATACATATATATGATATAATCACGTCGCTAATAAAGTATCTGGTGTAATAATGGGCGAGAAGCAAGCTATAGAGTCGTGACGTGACTTGCATCTGTTTACAATATTCCCTACGTTCTGAATATATGTGAGAATGTGCATAATATTTGCATAGAGGAACAAACCTATTTGTAAGAATAGATTTTTTTGGTCTGGTTGTTGAAGAATGGTTCTACATTGAAGTGTACGGTGAAGGAAAACATACACTTAGTAAATAATAATAATTAACATAAAGAAAACAAGATTATAAAAATTAGAAGCTAACAAGGTACACACATTTACATATATAAGGCAAAGAGCGCCAATTCTGTCTAGACTTATGACTTATTTCATTTCATCCACATTAATTACTCTTCATACATCGATTTCGCTAAAGAAGCGTACAGTCCATCAGTATTATATTTTTCTGATCTGCATTTAATCCCGTTAAGGGAAGGGAATCGTAAAGTGGTTAAATTCTCGTTGGCTCGAGTGTACCTTTACGGCCGCCCCCGACTGCGCTGAGATATATGTTGCCCTTCCACCGAGGAAACAAACACCGAACTATTGACGACCTCTATAAATATCTCAAATGATCCTGCATTCTTATTAAAACCCTCATTTTTGTATCCGGGCTAGGGTTATCATTTACATCTATCCTTTATTTATTACGGATTTCGCCTGCGGCTTGCTTTTATTAAGAGGCTTTCAGATCCCGTCAATCTATAATATAATAATAATAATATATCCTCACGCCTTCCCACAAGGGTCCCCGAAGGGGTAGGCAGAGGTGTATAGGTGATGTGGGTATTCCACACACCCACTTTCCGCCAGAGGTATATTAGGTGCCAATATTATATAATATAATATATAATATCTAAGTTTATAAAATTGTTTCCAAAATAATCCTGAGGATTTACAGAGACACTCTTCTTCTAAGAATGACGAGCTTCATTCTATGTGAGTACATCGTGGTTTATCTTTCATTCCTTGTTTTATAAATGACATTCAAATTTAGTAAGTAATTGTATATTTTCATATTTAAGAGCTTTTCGTCTCCGATGCAATTCCTTTCATTTGGGTCCAGTACAATCTCCTTGACCTCTCTATACGTCATGAAAGGCGAATTTTCTTTGATCTGACTTAAATATGCTAATTTTGGTCTTCCTTTTCCTCTCTTCTCCTATACTATTCTTTCTAAGATAATTCTATAGAAGTTGTTGAAATTTGAACACGCCAAGTTAGTCTAACAGCTCGACTCATTAGTCTATTGATATAATATTTTGTGCGACCAGTCAAGGTTACAATAAGGATATAACATATTGAAAATAAAATAATGCAATGCAAAATTTATGAGCACGGATAAAAGGTAATTCGCTAGGAGGTCTTGTGAAAGCGCGCACGCCGGAAGCCCCGCTCTGTACGTACCCGCTGTGAATCCGCGACTTGCCACGTTATTCTACTTTAACTACTAGTTTGCTCGACTTAAATAATCCCTTTGCTGTGATAAGGCGGTGATTATAACGCTGATTAGTGGGCAAAGGAGTCAGTTACCGTATTGGGGCTAAACACCTTCATGCGCATGCACATTAAGTTTAAGTAATGGTCGATGAAATCCTCAGATAATTTATATATTTATATAATTCTAGTTGTGGTTCTGACGCCGGATAGTAGTAAGTAGGTTTATTTATGTTATAAAATCAGGTTGCAATATTACGCTGATGATGTACGTGTATGTAGATTGGAGACTATCGACTTCCTTTCAGTCATAACCTTAGATACTTTCTACTTTGAAGGTACCATTTAGCAGTGTTTATCAGTCTATGCATTACTACCGAGGTTTGAACCTGCGATCATGAATAAACCCTCTCGAGCACTATGATACCCTTTTCTCTAATACGTAACTTAAACTTCTGAAAGAATTATGAAAAACTTCTTATCCGTAATCTTGGGGTCTGGATGGAATCTAAAGAGCTCATAAAGAGGCAGTATGTAACAGTATATTCAGTTAGGATTTGGAATCAAAATTAAGTTGAAATGTCCGACTAGAGCATTACCTTGATATAAGAAAAGCGATAGTTCACGCCCTACGTGCCTAAAGCTATTGCTCGAGACAAAATATACTATTACCATATTTTTTACGTACATTAGAGCCGTGGGTGTGTGGGTATTACCTATACACCTCTGTCTACCCCTTCGGGGACCCTTGTGGGAAGGCGTGAGGATATATTATTATTATTATTAGAGCCGTGATGGCCAGGAAAATTGCATGGAGAATTAAGATTACAGGTCCAAACCCCAGCAGTTTGTACCATCAAATTTGTTTTCAACTTAAGTATTTACAGTTATTTATCACCAGTATCAAAGCATCGCGAGGAAACCTGCTACGTTTGAGAATAAAAACAAAGGCGGATGAATTGTCTTGGTATTTGATAAATAGCGATAGACTCGCCATGCATATTTTACAACTCAATAAGTTCACATTGATAAGCCGGTGTTATGCACACCTACCTACCCTTTGGTGACCCTTGTGGACAGGCGTGGAAGTACCTATATAAACTTAATGTATATATTTTTTGTGAAATAAATGTTTTATGACCACATAAATGCCGAATACTGTAAACGAAGATAACACATTAAGAAAGCATAAATCGAAATGCATTTAAAATATCTTTCCGATTTAGAAGATTGCTCTAATAAAGTGGTTTAGTAGAAACCCACACGGTGACAACTAGATACTTAAACAAGTGCTTATGCCATGACATTAGTCAATTACGTAATAATAGAAATAAATACTGATCCGAGACCGTAGGAATAGGCTAGTTGGTCCATAAAAATGTTTATTGCTTTTCTTCCCACTTATTTAAAAGTTCGACGACCTCGTACATTTTAGTTTGGATTTACAATACAACTAAATATGTACATATCATTATCATCAATTAATCAATACGATACGAGATACGAGCAACGCTAACGTAAATCTATCTGTCTTTCTGTCATGTTATAACAAAGATGGATATTGAAACATATAAAAGTAATAATCAATACTTTCATGAGATTTCGAAAAAAAAAACAAACATCATTTTATTGTTTTTATTACGCTTGTGAGCGTTTTTAAATATCCCAATCAATACCGTATACCATATACTTATATACGTTCATAAAATTTCGTTTGTTTATAAACTTCTCCTTTCGGGAGAGACTAACGGTATTTTGGAAGACGCAGATTCAATTACCAGTTCGTCTGTTACCATATATATCCGTAATTTACAAATACCAGCTTAAGTAAGTAAAATAAGCACACCTTTCGTTTTGAACCTTTCGTTTTTAGACAATAGCAATACATAAATAATTAGCCTTAGCACATGCCTATATCTATCCCAAATGCCTAAATATAAATATTATAATATTTGGCAAACAATCCTTTATTTTTTGTCAGTCTGTTTTGTTTTTGTTTGATATACAAAAAAGTTCACTATGCAATTGAACAATGTTATTGAATTAAAGGTATAAAGGAATCCAATTCACCAACTAGTGAGCACTCACCTAGTCATACATAGATTCGGCATGATGATAGGCAATGCAGTGAAGAATAATAATTAAGATGGTAAGTCTTCAGGAGTAGCACTCGTATACTGCCGATATCAATATGTTTGGAAGTTTCATTAACATTTTGGAAGGATTGTACCCGTGACATGATTACTGACTGTACTGCTACTATGAATACAGGGCCAGTGCAGAAGCGGGCAGTGTTTTTACTCAAAGCTACTAACATTTAACATTTAAGTTACATATATCGTTTAAGAGTCACAGCTTATCTGGATACCCAATTTATTTTAACACCACTGAGAAAAACACGATAAAGATATACTTGTAAAATCTAAACACGTTTTTATTATTTTCATGCCATAGTTTTTAAAAAAAAGGCATAAATTGTTTCACAGCGTATATTATCCCCTTTAATAAAGATGTAATGTTGTTATTTTTGAAGCTATTTGATCTTTCATCTTGGGGATATATCACAAATATCCCTCAACTTATAGAAGACAACTGATATAGTTTATGAGACCCCTGTTTATAATAAAATAAAAATAAATCCCAGACGATGATATTAAATATTCATGATTATCAGAAATGTTTACAGTCAGACCTTACCACTACTCCAGTTGACCTTCAATTTGTATGACGTCTAAACATAAATAAACGTATATGTACACGTATACGTACATACAAAATGATACATCGTGAAAGCCTCATTGTAAATTGACGAAGTTATCACACGCCATCAATTTCTTGCGTCCAACACTCGCGATAAGATAAGATATTCTTGTTCCGTAGATAAGGTGTCACTCGCAAATCTCCACGTGGGGCATTTCCATCCCAAAAGCAGAGTCCCTAAAGTGCATTGTGAACAACCGTAACGTGTTGAATCGAGTACGTATATATAATTGCAAAATTGTCGCTACAAGCAAATATAATGAGTCATGAACCTGACCTCGGTTCACCCAAACCTATATTTTAATTATCAATTGTATGGGAAATACAGGATCCCATTAAATCACACTGCTCAAAACACGCTACCGGCGGTGAAGACTAATTGAAAATAGCGAATGCCGTGTGCCTAGATTCAGCGTATTAATTAAAACTAAGATTCTCGCTTCACCTCGCTTACGCTCAGAATGCCTACTCGCTTCTATTTTGTACATACCCACCTTGAAGTATGCTAGTATAAATTAAACGTTAACTTGAAAGCTTAAAGCCTAATTTTCAATACAAACTGTCGCATGTTTTGTATAGAATTTTAAGCTGTAAATGAATGGCTTAAAGTTCATTTTGAGGTAGAAAGTATAATTATGAATGTTAAATCAAACAAGGAGCGTAGTTAATAATTTATTGATTTGGGACATGCGAAGCCCATAAAGTTACCTTTGGCACACGTTGCGGTCTCTTTTAATTTGTAACTCGTTAGCATCGACCAGCCAGTGTGAGCCCGACCACGCTCACATTTTACCTTCGACCGACGAATATTTTCATCACTGCCGTATTTCATTGCCAACAGTATCTGGAATGCTCAATTTAATTTACAGCTGTTCGATTGTTTTCTCTGTAAATGATAATATTTTATTTAAACAAGAAGGTGGTGAGCAAGCAAATGAACTGTCTGATGGTAAGCGGTTACCCCCATATAAACATTTATCAATATTGTATAATTCTGATCATAAATGTACTCGTAGGCAGCAAGGATATATGCTATAAAAGTTAATTTGTTTAGTGCTATATAGGTTTATAAATACATTACTGTTGCGCTAACCTATGATTGATTTCAATAAACTAAAGTGAATCTGAGCGATAGGTGGGTAGTTACTCTGTAAAACTCAAAGACGACGGGTATAACTATATTTCAGTGATATGTAAATAGTCATTAGAGGGTTCAAGTAAGGTAACAGAGGTTCATTAATTGAGTAAACACTTCAGCCGACAACTGTAACAAGCCTCGGCGTGTCAAACAATGGTTATACATAACTGTTGAACAAACAAAAGTTATCGTTTAAAAGACAGGCGTTTGGCCGAAATAGAAGAGGCGAACGGCGCAGCGCGAGCGGAGAATGTTAGAAAAACTTATAGAAAATGACAAGCAACCGAAAGGGACAGCTACGTTTGCACCGTAAAGAAGACAAGGATGGATACAAAACTCGTTCTTCGGCATTCCGCCGCATGGTGGATTTAGGAACGGGGGCAGAACGATACGATTAGGTTATACTGTGTTATTTTTAGAGCTGGCTTTAGTAATTAGATATCAATAAATATATGAAATACGGCATCTTGAGCGCAACAGAATCAACAACAGCAATTATAATAATCTTTAATTGCTGTGCAAATGCCTTGCGAGTTACGAGTACCTACGTTTATGTGGATACTTAAACAACACATGTAAATCACTTGTTAATGAAAGTCACAAAGGAATTCCGGTGTAAGTACAGTCCTGTAGTTGAGAGCGTAGGCTTATCTATACCTATCTGTGAGCTAATGATCATGATGCTCACGAAGGGGGATGGAAATGTTTAAAAAATATATATAGAGGAAACGTCAATTACTGTACAGAATAATAAAAATTTATGTGAACAAATATGTATGTATATAGCCTACTAATACTTTGCTCTGAGACTGAGTATTGCTTAGAGAATATCTCTGAAAGTTGTGTGTAGTTACCGTAGCAATTTTCAAGCCTATTTGGAAATGGAAAATCTGAGTTTGGAGGTTGTAATTTTCACTAAACCGTTTTGTTGCTCTAATCTCTCATCTATGGTCCTCCATTACTGTTAAATTCCCTATAGATATATAGTAGGATAGATAAATTAAAAGCATGCTATTTCGTACAGTTAATATCGTTATAAATGTTCAATAACAAGTTGTCGACCTAAAAATGTACATGCAAACATGTTTATGAGTAAGACAGCTGGAGGGAGAGATAACCATGCTGCCAAGCGAATTGACTGAAAATCATGTTTGGGAAATAAATGTATGTATTTATATATATACCTATACTTTGAAAGTAGTTTGATGCTTACAATGAAAGCCAAAAGTGCAGTTGATAAAAATGATATTTAAAAGAGGTTTTCGAAAACTTGAACATTAAACTCATGAAGACAAAGCTCTTGTGGAATTTCTGTGACAATACGCAGCCCACAAATGCTTTCGAATTTCATTAGAGTTAGTAAACAAGTTTGGCTACAAATCATAAATATGTTTATTATTATAATACAGGTAGGAGCGGGCAGCAGCAGGATCGTAATTGACGATATAGCCAATACAATAGCAGTGTTCGGTTGACGGAGGCGGTGGTGGCGCGCACTAGCCGGCCGCCCACCGCACGCACGCAACGCGAGGTGTCCGGTTGCTCCTCGTGACGTTACCGGTGTGTAACCAACCTCGTTCCAACTACTTATGACACGACAACAAACGCCGACACTGCCCGTGAAAAGGGTTGTTTATTTATTTTTTGACACTTATTCCTGTAAACGTTGAATAAAACGTATTCGCGAATGTTTTTGATTGTTTTCTTGTTTTGTATGATATCAGGCCGTTTTAGAAATAAGAACAGTTGCTCGAGTATGTGACAAGGCTCAATGATAATAAAAAAAATACATTCCATGTTTTAAAATTTAAACCTTATTATCAGCTTATACCCATAGTATAAACTGACCGTATATATGTATTTGTATATGTAGTTTAGGGTGTCTCAGAAAATATAACTTTTTTTCGGGTGCTACGTTATAGGACAAATAGCTCCAAAGATAACAAAATTTAATCTATAAATAAATGAATTAATAAAGAAAAAAGCTTATGCACAGATATGGGAGCTACTCACTACCTGTTCTTACTCACATCCGATACACGCAATCATAACCGCATAACTACATATTTAGTGCATTTACATAAAATAATAAAAATACCCATCATAAACTCAATCGATCGTACCCTCAACCCTCGAGCAACAAATGCGGTATTTAAAAAAAAATTGAAGGCATACGTTATATAAATTCTGACATGGGCGCGACGATCCCCAATGGGAAAAGTGTCGTAATAACACGGCAATAAGTCATAAAATTCCATGAAATAATTTTATTCGCAGATCCTCATTATGAATAATTTCCTTGCGAAACTTTTTCGAAAACTGTGTACACAACATGAATTTTTAAACAGCATCTCCTTTTTTATACTCATTAACCAACTTCACCGTGAAAGAGAAGACAAGTGCAACTTTAATTACATAGGACTTACATGCATGGAATGCTGGTAACACCTCAAGCGGCTTAACTTAACAACGGGACACCAACAATCAATATATTAAACTAAATTACTTCAATAAATTCAAAATAAAAATTTTGTATTTATTGACTAGACTAGCGACTAAACGACGATTTTATTTTATTTATTTATACATAATTAGTACGGTAAAAAGAACATGTAATTATAAGAACCTTATTCATACACTCATCTCACAATACTCCAGACATGCCGCCATGATAGCCTTCCATCCGTCCGCAAACAGGTCACAGTCAGGGTTGGACTCCAAGAGGGCATTGAGTGCAGTGAGAGTGCGAGGTGCAGGGGAGTGTGCACGCGATACTGTGCGATGTGTGCCCACTGCGAACAGTCTGTGGCTCCTGGCGCGTGTGTAGTTATCAGGCACAAAAAGCCTTGATAACTCTGTGTACTACTACACTGTGTACACTACTGTGTAGCTCTGGAGGATCTGATTTTCCATGTAGTATCTTACACATGGTCATTATTTGGTCATATTTCCTTCTTACCTCCCGAGAGTTATATCCTGTATTCGAATTATGATAATTCGAATGTGTCATGCAAACTGGATACTAATGCATTATAATGTTAATGTCGATTTTAAAATTCGAACGAATTCCCGCTCGTTGTCGTAGCATTTCAAGATTCCGAAACCGTGTCGACCGTTTGATTTGATAATTGCCGCTAAATATGTAAGTGGTTCGAGTAGTTGCCTGAAACCCAAAGATTGCAAGTTCAAATCCCGATGAGTAAGTTTTTTTCTGAATTTTAGTGCAATGATAAATCACACCTAGAGCACAACGGTGAAGGAAAACATCGGGAGGAAACATGCATACGTTTGAAAATAATATCAAAGGTGTATGTATAATGGCGATATACTCGCCATCTATCACCTAAAATATATCTCTGGCCAAAACCGTAAACTAGGGCCCTAAGTAAACTATTTAAAATCGTTTGTTGCGTATTCGTTGTTTTCCGATTTCGACGTATTCCAGATCCGACATAGAGGCCCCCTGAGCTTGATGGCCCCAGGGCACTGCCCCGTCTAGCCCTCCGGTAGCTACGCCACTGTCTGGTAGAAAGGGTCTAGGTAATACCTACACATCTCTGCCGACCCTTTCGGTAGCCTAGTGGGAAGGTGTGAAGATGTGTGAGTTCAATACAATGTTTTTTTAACAGCATTAAGACTTCGAAGAAGAATCTCGGGGAACCTGCATACATCTGAGAATTAAAACATCCAGCCAATAGTAGGAAACTTGGAGCCCAAGAGTCCTGTACAAATACATAACACTGGTACAAGAACTGTCACAGTCCTTTATTTGTTTCGTTTTTATTTGTTTAGCACTACCATGAGATATGGTAGGTATTTGTGAGAAAAAGGCTAAGGGCAAGTGGGGTGGGATTTACTCAAGTGTTCCGTATCATAATTAGATAACTTAAGGACAACTCAGAAATAAAGGTTTAGTATGCATGTTGTACAGATACAAGTACATGTTATTATAAAACTTTATACTAAAAATAAGCTTTGCGGTGAAGGAAAACATCGTGAGGAAATCTATGCAAGTCTTCTGCAATGTAAACGCATGTATGTGCACGCATGTATGAGAAGAAATTCCAAGTATGTAGACGTAGATCTAAATAAGGCGAAAAGCATATGTTATATTGGTAACGGAGCTGTGACGAGTCAGTATTTATTACTGACTCGTCACAGCCTAAATAATATTTTACAGGTTTTTACTTCATATCTAGTTACCAGCAACGTTCATGTCATTCTTTATAGTCAGGCTGGAAATAATGTTTAGAATACTTACTGGCTAAGAGTGGTTGAAAAGCAGCCGTTGTAATTCGCGTGGGAACGACGAAGCGAGGCGTGTTAGAGCGGAGTCCATGCCTAGTAGCTTGATTGATAACTGATTTAATTGAAGTCTACGGTTTCCTTCCTCATTATCCCAAAACAAATTATTAAAGAAAAAATTAAACCATATTTTACATATTAATAAAAAGTACGGAACACTAAAAATTATCCAGAGAGTGTACAGACTTTTTACTTTTTCTCGGAAGTGTCGGAGTCAACGCGCGAAGTGATAAAATACTCGTCTGTATACGGTAACAAGCCTAGAGACAATGCGGGTGTTTTTGTGAGTAGAAGCTGCTCCTAGATCATTACAATAGCATAAAGTAGCCTGTTATGAAGCGGTCATACGCTGAGACCGAGCTCTATAACCGGTTTATATAGCTTTATGCTTTTTATAGGCAAAAGAATTCATCGTAACAAGAGCAATTTCTGAAATACGGCTCTATGATAACATCTCTTTATCACTTGTATGTTTTTGTTAACAATGCTTATGTATAACTTATTAAATACTCGTTTCTTTCTGTTGTACAACATCTTAATACTTAGTGAATGATTGCTGAAAACATATCTTTATTAAAAATGTATACTTTTGTTTAAGAACAAACGCTTATATTATTATGAGAACTATAGTCACTTTTTATTGGGCTTGAATACAGGTAAGCAACCTCGCAAAGTGATTTAGAAGCCACCGGGAGCGATATATAGCCAAAGCCCCGCTACCTGTATAGAAATTATAACATAAAAGACCGATCTCGAATTATCGATACACCGCGAACAACCGATCCATAAAAGTCGAAAAAGAAAAATCGAATATCGTATAAAATCGTATCGGTAGAGATAAGAGCATGCGTCGCGTTCGTGCCGCGTAGCCCACGGCTGCGATATTTCATGAACATCCGATTTATATTCGCAGCCGAGCAAACTTTAATGCTCAACCACCCTAATTACCCACAAGAATGTATATTACTTCGTATAATGTTCAACATTCGACTTATTCCAATGCTATAAAAAAGGAATCAAGAATATGTAATAATAATAATATATCCTCACGCCTTCCCACAAGGGTCCCCGAAGGGGTAGGCAGAGATGTATAGGTAATACCCACACACCCACTTTCCGCCAGAGGTATATTAGGTGCCAACGTGACAGATGGCGAGTCCATCGCCGTTACTCAAGCACGACTATACATACGCCTTTGAATTTCTTCTCAGACGTATGCAGGTTCCTCTCGATGTTTTCCTTCACCGTAAAGCTCGTGGTGTGACTAATCACTGTACTTAAGTTCAGAAAAACTCTTTGGTACAGTCGGGATTCGAACTTGCGACCTTTGCGTCGCAGGCAACTGCTCGAACCACTCGGCCACCACGGCTCAAGAATATGTGTACCCATTTTATACAATGGATTTGTTGTAATATATGAGTGATAATAGAAATTAAAACAATTAAACTCTGCCTTTTTTGTAATATTACCATAGGTGAACGAAAACGGCTCAAATCAAATAAAATCAAAATCTTTTTATTTCACAAAGGCCCAAATGGGCACTTATAAAACGTCGAAAAAGAAGAAGCATGGTTCGGGTTGGTCGCTTCCATGGAGAAGTCACCAGAAAACTCACCAGGCTACCAGTCACTAATACGCTCGTCTCATACTACACCAAGTAATAGATACACAATGGCGTTAGATCAAAGTGTTACAATATATGTTACGTTTCTAACTCATTAATGTTGTAGGATTGCATGAAAATCGAAGCTAAATAGCTTTGAAGTAGTATTTCGTACCTGCCGAATCTTCTGAGTCTTGGAGACCAAAAAGTTTACCCCCCTCCGACTCAATACACCTGTGTTCGTCTCTTTTGCTATTAACACATATTTGATCTTGTAAACCTTTAGACTAATAACCGCTTACCACCAGGCGGGCCATATGCTGCTATCATTATTGTATTGAAAAAATCCTTATCCAAACCAAACGGGTCCATTAAATCTAATCCCATATGAATTATTCATTAAGCAATTTCAAGTTTATGTCTGAAGATAGGCGCGGGGTTCGTATTTGAGCAGACGTAAACTGGGATCGTGAAATTATATTACTAATAATACTAAGATTACGTACATAAATATCAGGCTTCTTTAAATTTTTATACGTGGCATCATCATAATGCATCAAATTTTAAACTATCGTCCACCATTGCTGTTAACTTTGCTGAGTATACAGGAAGTCTGACAAACAGAACACTCTTATCAGTTTGTATCATTCACGATATAAGGGAATGACTGCTGGCAGAAGCGAAACATGTACTAACACTCAACCCAACTAAAATCGGCGAGGACCGTGGCTGTATGCTTTTTTCCACTTAAAAGAAGTTGCAGTAGTAAACAAAAGATACTGAACAAAATCTTAAAAATGAAATTATAATAATAATAATAATATCCTCACGCCTTCCCACAAGGGTCCCCGAAGGGGTAGGCAGAGGTGTATAGGTAATACCCACACACCCACTTTCCGCCAGAGGTATATTAGGTGCCAACGTGACCGATGGAGAGTCCATCGCCGTTACTCAAGCACGACTATACATACGCCTTTTAATTACTTCTCGGATGTATGCAGGTTTCTTCTCGATGTTTTCCTTCACCGTAAAGCTTAATGTGGGCTTAATGTGGGCATATAGACGCATGTTGGCCATAAGCTGGACGGACCGAGTGGCCAATGTTGAAGTTCTGCGTCAAGTTGGGAGGACAAGAGAATTAATGCAGACCATCAAAAGAAGAAAGGTTGCCTATCTTGGTCATGTGCTTAGGCACTCAAGATACGAACTTCTGTCATTGATAATCATGGGCAAAGTGGCTGGAAGACGAGCTGTCGGGCGCAGGAAGAAATCATGGCTGCGAAACATCCGGGAATGTACTGGAGTTACCAGTGCAGCGGAGCTTTTTAACCTCGCCAAAGACCGAGAGAAATATGCGGAGCTGACTGCCAACCTTCACTAGTTGGAGAGGCACTATAACAAGAAGAAGATCATTAAAACTGTTCTTTACATATAGATTATTTCTTTCACTGAGCTCTTTGGAATTCATCGCGATTTTAGGAAATTTGTTATAATAACAACATTTCGATAGAAAAAAATATTCAGGAATTAATTTTAGTATTTTTATATTATCTAACAATTTCCTAACCTTAGTTTAATTTATTGAAACGAATAACAAAAGTAAAACAATTTTTCATCCTATTAATTGTATGTCACAAAAGACAGTAACCATTCATAATTACATGTCGTAATCCAAATGTCAAATGCGAAGTCACGTGTCAAATGTACCGGAGAACATGACTACTTATTATCTTTAGGTAAGATATAGTCTATTAATATGTTACTTAAGTGGAGTTGTCACAGCAATATGTTAACGAGAATAATTGAAACGGTTTATTTAGGCGGCTCCCGGTTGTCAGTTACACATTTATCTGACTGCATATATCAGCAACATCCATTAGCCGAAGCTACTTTAGTTTACTTAAGATTCAAATCTCTGAACGAATTTTGGTAATGTGACACTTTAATGTGTATCAAATAGTAACTAGGATGCGATTGACGTTTAAGCACTTTTTTTTAATAATGCAGCATAGAATCGCAGTATGGCATACATACCTCGTGCCCAGTAAGCAAAGAGAGCGAACGCCAGTCCTCCTCAAACAGATCATTTTCGCTTCATCCAGATTATTCAAACACAGATACTTGTATCTTTCGAGTTCACTCGAAGAGCCCATTTTTTACTATTCGATCGATTTGATAACTTACTCGTATATGAAACGTGGTTTTCCTCTACTTCTCTTTCCCAACACTTTAATTTCTTTCAGTCGTTCATAATTCATAAGAAAACTCGATATATGACTAGTGGTGGCCGAGTAGTTCGAGTGGTCGGCAACGTAAGTTTGAACGCTGCCTGTACCAATACGTTTTTTGGGAACTAAAGTATACACTGATGCTGATGATATACAGTGAGAGAATATGTTTGTCACGTTGGCATCAAAAAATATCTCTCCTGGGTTGCTACTTCTGCCTATTGCTCCTGAAACCCTGGTAATTGCAAGTTGGAATCTCGAATGTGGCAAAGAGTCTTTCTGTACTTAAGTACAGTGATTGGTCACACCACGAGCTGTACGGTGAATCAAATCAAATCAAATCAAAATATTTTATTCAACGTAAGGGACACAGGGAACACTTATTGAACGTCACATATTTAATATAAACTAAATTTACCACCGTTTCCAAGAAAAAATACCTGCCAGGAGAAGAAACGGCGAAACAAATGATAGCATATATCTCCGATAGCATAATATATATATCTCCGGCGTAAATAACGTATGTGGGTACTACCGCTTCTTCAAATTTGAAGTTCGCATAAACATTTCAGAGTGCTATCATTTTTGCTAAGTAAGCTTTGGTACTACAAATCACTAAATCCTTAGTAATAAAACCGATAAGATTTTTCAATATGGTTTCTCATAAGAAGCAACGTCTAATCTTTGTTCACGTTGCAAAACAAAAGTAAGAATTCGACTGCGGAACCCTAAGCATTACAAAATCTTTTTTTGTACAACTCGAGCTTTATAACTTATTACTGTGACAGGTATATGCCCTTATCAGCGGCAGCGGCTGATGGATCGATGTTAAAAGGCGTCTCTTGTTGCTCTCGCGTTGCCCGGTCTCTAATCGCTTGCCCTTTCAAGGGTGCCGCGAAGCTCTTCCAGTACACAATGTTAATATACTACTCTGTACTGACCTCAATGAACAACAAATGATAATGTTTACGTAAATTTTGATGAAAAAATACTCGTTAAAATATGAAATTTAATATTTAGTAGGCTTATAACATCATCGGTACATTGAACACAATCCACACATTTACAAAATGTTGAACATAATAAATGACTGGAGTTTCAAGCCCGCCTCCCACTAGCGGCAGGTCAACAATAGAACATGTCAGATTAAAAGATGAATGATTCGAATTTTGGCGTCCCACCGGCTCTACCTGAGATAAAACAACCCAGACTCAAACATGAGACGTAAGAATCTACCAAATAATGGAATGCACTTTATTAAACACATTTTAATTAAGTTGTGTTCAGATTTTTAATGGTTGATCGTGAATTCATCAGAGCCATAGCTAATTATGTCGGGATCGCGTTTATTTTGGATTGAATTGTGCAATGCTTGGCCGAAGCAGGGCTGCATATTAAAGCCACAAGTGTCGGATATCCGAAGTCAAGCTAGAAGTACACTCGACCACATAACTTGCTGAAAATGTAGAATTACGGCTCCCACTATGATAAATTATTAACGTTTCAATAACAATGCTTTTTATGGCCTAAGAAAATATGTTCAATTACAGTATAATTATATCATAATTATCTCCACACATTTGAACTGATTACCTCCAAACGGGTATTACATAGCATTACTTATATTTTAACTAAACCCCAAATAGACACTGAAATAAAAAACATATATGTATATATACTCTTAAGCAACAAAGTAACAAAGAACATGAGAACGCCAAGTCCTTTAGCTAAGCGTGGAGCGTCCACTGCGTTGGAGTGTACCCGAGCAGTGCCGAACAATGGCCGCTAATAATAAGGGACGTCGTATTTACGAGCATACGTGCCCTCCGAGCTGAGACGAGCAAGCCCTATTGTGCCCAGACCTCCTATGATTATTTCAGTCTTGCGCGCTTTTCCAGAAATCCCCTTTTTAAGGTTAGATTTTATGGCCTTTAGATGAAATGAATCAACCATTCTCTACGTAAATCTAATTTACGATTTACCGAAACATTCATTGCCGTGGAATTTTAAGCTATAAGCGGTCGTAAGTCATTTTTAAAGCGACTTTTCTAAGCGAATACAAAAAGGTGGTTAAGTTTGGCTTAAGACGGTTGTCTATGTAGTTGTGGTGCTAGCTTATCTGTTGGGCATACACATAATGCTTGTACGAATATCATGAGAGGTCTTTATCATCATCTCATACATATTTATATGCGAGTTAAACCCAAGTTACGGGAGACCTGGCATTATATTCTAACGGTTCCAATGTACTCACTAAGGAGATGGCTAATTTTACATTACAATAACCTGGTCGGTAAAGATAAGTGTTTGTTAATCTTATATTATTCAATAAGCGTTTATAATGAAATTTAATTGAGAAGGTTCCTTATTGTATTGCAAGACCGAGCATGACTGTTGGTTCTTTCACTGATTAATTCAGAAGACAGCAGAAGTTTGTTACAACTTATATGAACAACGAGAAGTTCCTCGCACAGTAACTATTTTCCAGGAGTTTCATTAACTTCTGACGGAAGCAACATCTTTAGAAAAATGTTTTAGTAAGGAGTACACAGTTATTACATTAGGTAAAATTTATGTTGCACTTTAAAAAATATTTATATAATATTGGTTTCATAACATTGTAGTTGTAATATCATTATTACTCATCATAACAGGAATACCTTTAATAAACGCTAAGTGTAAGTTATTATAAAATGTGAATGCACCACCTTAGGTACAAGGTATCTACTGACAATCGATAGAGTAAAAAAAACAAGCTTCGACATCCCATTATCTGAAACAATCATTCAAAGAACAATAGATAAATTATTATTTTCATTTGTGAGCCAGGGCAGTAAAGTTGTTGCTAGACTAGAGACCCACGCGGCGACCTAGATATCCCGAGCGCCTGCGCCTGCGCACCCGGCAACCGCCAATCACAAGACGCCGTTCAAATCATAGCCGGCGCCGAACCTACCTTCTCTAAATCTAGATACATAATACAAATTATGCCTAAACCGACCATTAAATAATGTTTCCAACCAAATGCCAGTTGAATTATTATGCATCGACTCCTAATACCTCAATTTAATATTCAGAAGGAA
>JACCPG010002525.1:0-13839 GCA_016069955.1 Drepana arcuata | reverse complement strand
TACGTGAGCAAACTCAGCCAACGGCCCGGGTGTGCGCAACTCGGCTAAGTACGTTGCTGACTCGTGTTATTGGCAGCTGCGATGGACTGGGTGATATTATTTGTATAAATGTGCGGATACCATGAGGCAGGTAGGGCTGTATGTGCCGGACAGGTATGTGTGGAAGCGTCGTCGGCCGCAGCTCCTAGTAGTAGGGCGCGGGCGGACTAACTTGCTGAGCGGGGCGCCATTGACGCGCGCGCTGCGCACACTCAACGTTATGGCTCAAAATATAGTATGCTCATTTTTTATAGCATAAATAAATTGTAATTAATTGTTATGGCTTCGCTATTGTCT
Organism: Drepana arcuata; assembly: GCA_016069955.1. Lineage (NCBI taxonomy): Eukaryota > Metazoa > Arthropoda > Insecta > Lepidoptera > Drepanidae > Drepana > Drepana arcuata. The sequence goes on along the minus strand of JACCPG010002525.1, from coordinate 13,503 downwards.
TGGATACATCCTGTAAAAATAGCAGTAAGTGGGATAAATACTAAATAAATTTTGGTCTCGTTTATGGCTCCTGGGGTATAGGGTATATAGGTCCTGGGGTCCTTCGGCTCGCATCGACCTCGCCTTTGAGTGTTTTGTTAGCACGGGCTTCTTGTACGATCGTTACGTTCTAATGCGGGTTTTTAGAGTAACCACTGAAAACTACTAGAATCATAATGTGATGACTTATCATAGATTGATGCCGCGGCTGATGCCTACGCAAAAACATATCATGATGATAGACGACAACTGGTGCCTTACCTGCGTAAACTGATTATCGGCAACACCGTCGCGGAAAACGAATATCTTTTTCGGCAATGCCTTGTTAATTTTCTTGTACATGATGAAGTGATCCCGCATCATTTCACCAAATTGGTCGATAATCTCATGCTGTTGAATTAAAAGCTTCATGAGTTACAGTTCTTTATTTTTTTTTATCTTTATTAATTAATTTGTATTCATTAAGCGACAAAATTAATTATACCTGGGACAACTGGATACTCATTTCTACTTTATATTTAAAGTAGTGACTATCCATGGACGCCGACACTGCAGCGATTCTGGGTATTTTCTGAAATAATCAAACATATCAAACATATTTACTTTAAGTCAATGTTTCTTATACTCGTAGTACTCTTAAAATAAGTTTTGGCTCTAACTGGCAAATCATTAACAAAAATTATATCGCCTGTACATGGATGGAGCATATATAAGCATTATAATCAAAATCCTCACGCCTTCCCACAAGGGTCCCCGAAGGGGTAGGCAGAGGTGTATAGGTAATACCCACACACCCACTTTCCGCCAGAGGTATAGGTATTAGGTGCCAACGTGACAGATGGCGAGTCCATCGCCGTTACTCAAGCACGGCTATACATACGCCTTTGAATTTCTTCTCAGACGTATGCAGGTTTCCTCTCGATGTTTTCCTTCACCGTAAAGCTCGTGGTGTGACTAATCACTGTACTTAAGTTCAGAAAAACTCATTGGTACAGTCGGGATTCGGACTTGCGACCTTTGCGTCGCAGGCAACTGCTCGAACCACTCGGCCACCACGGCTCACGAATCAAAATCAAAAAAAAATTTTTTTTTTATTCAACGTATATACCCAATCATAATAAAGTAAAATAATATATCCTCACGCCTTCCCACAAAGGTCTCCGAAGTGGTAGGCAGAGGTATATATGTACACACACACTCACTTTCCGCCAGGGATATATTTTAGGTGCCAACGTGACAGGTGGCAAGTCCTTCGCCGTAACGTAAGCACGAATTGCTTCTCAGACAAATGCAAGTTTCCTCTCGATAGTTTCCTTTACCCCAAAGCTCGTAGTGTGACTAATCACTGTACTTAAGTTCAGAAAAACTCATTGGTAAAGTCGGGATTCGAACTTGCGATCTTTGTGTCGCAGGCCACTACTCGAACCACTCGGCCACCACGGCTGTAGTGTGTAGCGATAGTAGGTAATATATATATCATCTCTCATCATTCTGTCTCTCAATCTCAATTCATCTTTTCATGTTACCCTCTTTACTTTTTTTTTTTTTTTTTTTTTTTTTTTTATACCACTTGGGTGGCAAACAAGCATGCGGTCCGCCTGATGGTAAGCGGTTACCGCCGCCTATGGACGCTTGCAACACCAGGGTATCACTCGCGCGTTGCCGACCCTGCAGGAATCTTTTCACACCCTTCTTGAAGAACTCCATGCTGTACTCTCCAGGGAAAACCTCAACGGGGAGCTCATTCCACAGCCTGAGCGTTCGCGGAAGAAAACTCCTTTGGAAGCGCACAGTGCGAGACCTTTGTGGTTCCAAGGTATGGGGATGAATTCCCCGTCGATGGCGAGAGGTGCGATAGTAGAAGGTGGAAGTGGGCATCATGTCGAACAATTCTGCTGAACACTCCCCGTTATACAAGCGGTAGAACACACACAGGGAGGCAAAGTCTCTCCTCAGACTTAGTGATTCCAAGCCGCTTGTGAGCAAAGGATCATCGACCATTCTAGCGGCGCGTTTCTGAACCGCGTCAAAAGGTCCTAGCTGGTATCCAGGGGCTCCCGCCCACAGGTGGCAGCAGTACTCCATATGTGGCCGAACTTGCGACTTATAAAGTTGCAGCCTTTGTGAAGATGTGAAGTACTGCTTAGCTCTGTTGAGCACACCGAGCTTCCTCGACGCCAGCTTAGCCTTGTCCTCTAAATGACCACGAAACTGAACGTCGCTAGAAATATCGACCCCAAGGATCCTAATGCTCTCCGAGATGTTCTGGAATTGTGGAGCCACAGCGAATGGAGTTTTTTTTGCAGTGAAGGCACACACTTGTGTCTTAGTGGGGTTGAAGTGGACTAGGTTTAGTCGACCCCAATCGGAGACACTGCGAAGTGTACTCTCGATTTCAGACACAAGTCGTTCGCGACTTTCCTCCACAGTGGAACGAGGGAGATTAGCACGGCCCGTGTAGTAAGTGTCCCCAGTGCTGTCGTCTGCATAGCAATGAATGCCTTCAATAGAAAGCATGTCATTAATATGCAGAAGAAACAGAGTCGGGGACAACACAGAGCCTTGCGGGACTCCAGCATTAATGTCCATGCTTTCGGAGCAGCTACCGTCAACGACGGCTCTTATGCATCTGCTGGACAGAAAGCTGGCGACCCATTTGCATAATCCCTCTGGCAGTCCGTAGGATGGAAGCTTCGATAGAAGACCGCGATGCCAGACCCGATCGAACGCTTTCGCCACATTCAAGCTAACAGCTAATGCCTCACCTTGACTCTCAATGGCGAGTGACCAACGGTGCGTGAGATATACTAGAAGGTCACCCGTTGAGCGACTGTGGCGGAAGCCATACTGTTGGTCACTCAACAAACCGTGACCCTCTAGATATCGCAGGAGTTGCGTGTTAATCACTCGCTCCATAATTTTAGAGAGGAGGGAGGTGATGGCGATCGGCCTGTAATTTGATGGGTCTGATCTATCGCCCTTTTGGGCACTGGGTGCACGTGGGCGGTCTTCCACGAAGTTGGGACTTTTTGGGTGGAGTAGGAAAGCGCGAATAGGCGCGTCAAAACAGGACACAATTCAGGAGCACACTGCTTAAGCACCACTGCCGGAATACCGTCTGGTCTGGCCCGCTCGACTTATGGACGTCCAGAGACAGCATCTCCCGCCGGACCTCCCGTTGGGTTATGCTTATCTCCGGCATAGAGTTCTCACACCGCAAGATAGTTGGCGGTGTGGCGCCTCCGTCATCCATAGTCGAGTTCGAGGCAAAGAGAGGGCCCAATAGATCCGCTTTCTCTTTGGCACTGTGGGCCAAGTTACCATCCGGCTTACGGAGTGGTGGTAGGGACGACTGGCAAAAGTTTCCCTCAGCAGCCTTGGCAAGGGACCAAAAAGCACGGCTGCCAGAAGGGTAGCTAGCGAGTTTCTCACCAATTCTGCTGACGAAATCGAATTTCGCCCTGGCAATCGCTCGCTTACAGTGCCTCGAGGCAGCATTAAGTTTCCGCTTTGCATCAGATATGTTGGGGTCCAGATTGGATCGAGCCGTGGTCCACGCTTCATACAAGGCTTGCTTGGATAATTTAGCTTCCTTGCAGGGCTTATTAAACCACGGCCGTTTCTTTACCCCTGTAGCTACTAGCGAGTTTGGAATGTAGCATTCCATTCCCGCCAGTATCGTCTCAGCGACGGCTGCTGCACAGGGGTCTGGATCTTCTGATGCGAAGCAGATCTGCCTCCACGGGTACGATGCGTAAAACTCACGCAATCCATCCCAGTCTGCTGCCTTGTAGTGCCCCATGCGCCGCCGCCCCGGAGGTCGGGGCACTTCGGCCTTTGCGCACGGCACTTGCGTCCGGACCAGACAGTGGTCGGATGTGCCAAGCGGCGCGCCCACCGAGATGGAATAGCTGTCCGGTCGCGTGGTCAGCAGAAGGTCCAGTAAGGAGCTTGTATGGCCCTCGATATCAGGTATTCTGGTTGGTTCCTGTACCAGCTGCGAGAAGCCATAAGCCAGGGCAAGCTCGTAAGCAGCCCTCCCCGCGCAGCCAGTGGACCGAGAACCAAGCCACTCAACATGGTGAGCGTTAAAATCTCCTAAAACCACCAACTCCGCGGAGGGGTACTGCTCAAGTACTTTGTCCGTTGTCGATTGCAGGTGCTCAAATGGGCGAACTGTGTCTGTGTCACCGCTATGGGACCTGTAAAGGCACGCGTAGATTCGGGTGTTGCCACCATAGTCTACGCGCACCCACAAAATTGACAGGTCTCTGTCTTCGAGGCCGTGGAGACGTCGACAGCAAATATCCTCCCGGAAGTACAGACATACCCCGGCGCGGCGCACAAAATTGTGTTCCATCTTGTACCCGGGGTAGTTCAGGTACGATGTATCATCGGGGCAGGATATCTGCGTCTCCGTCAGAAATAGCAGAGTCGGCTGCGTCGTCTCAAGGTGTTGGTGGACTGCGTTTAGGTTAGAATGAAGTCCCCTGATGTTGCAAAAGTCCATTTTTAATGTGGATGGGAGGCCGCTGAGAAAAATCTACTATTTTTGTATTTGGCCATTATTGATTTTTAAGGGTGCTGAAAAGGAAGAAGAGGAATCGTTGTGTCGGCATCAACGAGGACAAAGCGCAGTCTCAATCCGCCACAGTGATGTACAGGTAGTGCGGATTGCCGGGGCGGAAGTCGGAAGGGCCCCCGATCCCCCCTTGATGCAGCGGCCGGGTCCACTCCGGTCTCCTCCTCCGGCACGACCACTACACCAAGGACTTTACACACATGTGCGGGTCAGCCTCCCAGGGCGGAGATTAGGTGATCCTTGGGTTCGGGACCCCTACTATATGCGGGCGGCCAGCGGACAGCCGTTTCACCGGGTCTCCCTAACAACCGCACAGACATGCCGCGCCTGGTCACCACCACGGCGGAATTGCACCACTGGTCCTGTGCTGCCGACACACCGCTTCCTCTTGGAGCCTGGCGACCTTACTCACCACAGGAACACGACACACCCGAGGGTAATGCCATTTAGCTGCGATCTTCTGTAAGGTGGAGGTAATGGTACCAGTCGGGCTGCTCCGAATTTGAACGGGAATTAACCGTTGTGCCCTCCCTCCCTTAAATGAAAAATTTACTTAGATTTAATCATGAACGACCTTCATTGAAAGAAAATAATGCTCTATGTAGGTCGTTAAATCAACCAACAATTCGGCGAATGTTATTTTGAGAAACCTTGTAAAACCTTTCTTCTATCTATCCCTATCGATCTATCTACTTAGCTGTATACATATCATCACGCCGGGTCCCTAACATAATATAATGTTCATTAAATATTAATTACTTGGTGTGATGAAATATATATACGTATGCACATCGCTGGTGCATTTCACACCTCCTGAGGGATGGCTTGAAGACTAGTATACATTTTATGCTTTACCATTTCTGGTGCAGAATGGGTAACGTCGGCGCCGACGATCATGACACCACCGCCAACTAGACACTTTGTCAAACAGCTTTTGTGTATCGCCTGATTGACCCCCGATAGCTTAACGTTAACCTGAAATGGAACCAACATTAGTTTTCACAGTTCGGAAATAACACATGTACCCACACAATGTAATGTTTTTCGTCGAATTTAAATGTTATGCACGTCGAGAAATAACAATAATAATACTTCTTTCATTCATATCACATATATATATTCACGTCCCCGAAGGGGTAGGCCGAGGTATGTAGTACCCACACACAAATTTTTCGCAAGACATAGTTTATAGCCGTGTTGGCCTATATATATATATGTACGCCTTTGAATATCGTTTCAAACGCATGCCGATGTCCTCACGATGTTTTCCATCACCGTAAAGCTCCTAGTGTGGCTAATCGCTGTATTTAAATTCAGAAAAACTCATTGGTGCAGTCGAGATTCGAACTTTTTCGAAATTTTTTTTGTGTTGCAGGCTACTACTCGAACCACTTTACCACCACGGCTCTCAAAGGAAAGAAGGTTGAGTGTTCATATATGCAATCGAAATCGCGGGAAAGTTATTAAGTACATACATACATACATACATATCATACCTACATACATATCATCACGCCAAGTCCCTAACGGGGTAGGCAGAGTATAGAGCGCCAGTTCTCTCTAGACTTACATACCTCTTTCGCTTCGTCCACATTCATCAGTCTCTTCATACATGCTCGTCGGTTTCGAGTACTCTTAACGTTCCCGTCCTTCAGAGTCCGATCTATTTGATCCAGGTGGTTGGAACGTGGCCTTCCTCTGCCTCTTCTTGCACACACTTTTGCTTTGTATATCTGTTTCGTCAATCTTTCTTCACTCATCCTTTCTATGTGTCCAAACCAGCGTAACATGCCTTTCTTCATCTTTACAATCACGCCCTCATTCACGCCAGTTGATTTCCGAATCTCTTCATTGCGGATTCGATCTAATATCGTTACGCCGCACATTTTTCGAAGAGATCGCATCTCGACTGCATTCAAGCTATTTTCATACTTCCTCTGCCATACCCAGGATTCGCTGCCATACAATAAGGTACCAATATCGCGTTGTGGACAGCAACTCGAGCATTCTTGCTCAGACTTTTACTGCCCAGCAACGCCGACATGGTTCCATTCACCTTATTTCCGGCAGTTATCCTTCTTTCAATATCTTTTTCATACTTTCCATCTCGTGTGAACATGCTTCCAAGATATACAAATTCATTCACTTGCTCTAGAATTTGCCTATTTACCGATATAACACACTCGGTCACTTGTTCATCTCTTTCGAATACTTCTCTTTAGAACCTTAGTCTTGCCAGCGTTTAGGCGCAGCCTCTTCTTTTCACATTCTACTTTCATTATGGTAACTAGTGACTGTATATGCGTATAGTAGGCAGTTGACCACTAAGTTTCCCATTTTCACTCCACATCCGTTCGTTCTTAGTGCTCTCAGACAGTTATCTAGATATATAATGAACAGCCAGGCAGACATGATACACCCTTGTTTGACCCCTGACTTCACATCAAACCAGGGTGACATCTCACCGTTAACCCTAACGCACGCCTCGCTATCACTATAGAGTGATTTCACGGCATGCAGTAGGGAACTGCTCACTCCATATCCAGGCAACACGTCCCAGAGTTCCTTTCGTACGACTCTATCAAATGCCTTCTCCAAGTCGACGAAAGCGCAGAAATCCTTTTGGTTAATATCTAAAAACTTTTCCGCGATTCCGCGAAGCGAGAAGGTTTGATCCATACATCCTCTTCCTGGTCTAAATCCACCTTGGGATTCCCAGAGAAACCTTTCGGATCGCTCATGCATTCTTATCGTCAGGATCTTCGTGTACACTTTACTAGCTAAGCTGACCAAGCTGATGGCTCTGTAGTTTGAGCAGTCCAAACGTGATCCCTTTCCTTTATAGAAAGGCACGAAGACTGCTCGCTTCCAGTCGTCCGGAACATCACCCTTTTCCCAGCAAAGATTGCATAGCAAATAGATGACGTCCCAGACCGCTGGTCCACCGTACCTGATCATCTCAGCCGTAATCACATCTATTCCCGCAGCTTTTCCACATTTCAGACTTCTTATCGCACTTACAATCTCTCCCATACTTATTTTATCCGCTATAGGATCCTCGACAGATTCTGTTGGAGGCAGCTCTATGAGTAGATCAGCGGCATCATCATCATACATATCTTTGTAGAATTCACTCCATCGCCTGAGGACGTCTGTTTTGTCAGTAAGTATGTTATTGTCCTTCGAGAAAATCACATTCATCCTACTACTAGCTGTATCACAATTTCTGGACTTCTTAACTTCCCTCCTAAAAAGTTTTGCTTTGTCCTTGAAATTTTGTGACAGTTTTTCGTCTACAGTCATTTGGAGCCTCTCACGCTTCTGAGCTATTATCTCTTTCGTACGATTTTTTTGCAGACGGTATTTTTCTTTCATCTTTGCTTTCATACTTGAGCTGGACATAGCCAAAATGTCTTGCTTTGCATCCTTCTTCTTTTAAACTTCTTCTTTCACTTCATCATCCCACCAACCATCGCCATTTTTGGTTGTCCGTCCTTTCGAAATGCCACAAACCTCTTTCGCGGCGCATAATATGCTGGACTTAAGGAACTGCCAACAAACATCGACACTCTCAAACACATCTTTCGGTGGACAGGCTAGCTGTCCAGATACCCTTTCTTGATATCTGTCTCTAATAGCCGCATCTTGAAGCCTCCAGCTTTTGATGCGGTCTGCGACTGCAGAACAGGGACCCCCAGCGCGGGATCGCCAGCCCGCGAACAGACCTCTTATCCTAGTTATAACTAGGAAGTGGCCCGTTCCCAGGTCAGCTCCCCTATACACACTGGTGTCCATCACCTGTGTTCTGAGTCGCTGATCTATTAGAATCAGATCTATCATGCTTCGCTCATTTTTCCGTTCCCATGTATACTGATGAATCCTTTTGTGGTCGAACATGGTGTTCGCCACAAAAAGGTCTCTCTCCATACATACATCTAATATCACCTTGCCTGCCTCGTTCACTCTCTTATCACCATACTTGCCGAGTACTGCCTCGTAATCCTTACGGGCTGTCCCGACCCATCCATTCAGATCACCACAAATAATCAGCTTTTCATTACCTTCTTTCGTCTCTAGAACATTACTCACACATTCCCAGAACTTATTCAGGTCGCAAGTGTCCGCTGAGGCAACCGGAGCATACACCGCGACTAAAAATAGTCGGGTAAGGCCTATTTTAAAGCGAGCCCAAATAAGTCTGGGGCTCACCGCATCATAACTTATCATACATTCTGCCAAGCGGCTGGATAGTAGAATTCCCACTCCCTGGCAGGCGTGCTCGGTGTTTGCCACTCCTAACCACAGCACTAAACTCCCGCCCGGGAGCTCGTCTACTCCACTACCCTTCCGCTTGGTTTCAGACAAGCACACAACATCTAACTCGCTCTCTGTCATAACATCGATCAATTCGTTCATCTTATCAGCCATACCTCCTCTTACATTCCATACACCCATCCTACACTCCACACTCCACTTCCCGCCGTGAGGCACTCCGTGTGATGGGTGGCGGTCTCCATCGCCGCACTGTGCTGGATTTTTCGCACCAGCGGGGACGGACTGGTACGCGTCGCCTCGGGGGCACGCCCTAGCAGCCGTCCGGCCAATGCGCAGCGACTACATATATCTGGGCCAATTAGTTTCTTTCCAGGCGAGACAAGACAGGGAAATTGCAACAAGGACTGAAAACGCATGGAAAAGCTTTTGAGTCATTAAAGAGCTTATGAAAGGAAAACTTCCTTTGACGCTAAAACAAAAGCTGATGGATACGTGCATTCTTCCCATCCTCACCTACGGTTCACAAACTTGGTATTTCACAGAACATCAGAAGTCCAGACTCGGGGTCTGTCAGCGAGCTATGGTGCGAAGTCTACCGGGAGTTAGATTAATGGATCGCACCCGTAACAACATCATACGCTCCAAAACATTGATAGCCGATGCGGGTTGCCAAGCTGCCCGACTCAAATGGGATTGGGCTAGACACGTCTGTCGCATGTAAGACGAGTTGTGTCCCAAAAAAATGACACAATGGACCCTACAGTATGTGACGCGCAGACGTGTAAGGCCAAGAAGAAGATGGCGGGACGAACTGGACATGCACCTGAGCAATTGGTCGGAGGTAGTGCTCGGTCGTGGAGGGTGGAAGGACAGGAGGGAGGCCTTTGCCCAGCAGCAACAATTGACTATAAATAATAATCATAAAACTGCTAAACTTAAGTGCAAGATTTTTTTAATTTTTTCACTCCCACTCACTTCCCAGTAAACAGCACGGAGTGTAAAGTTGTTTTGTTGTTTTTATATTCCCTCATCGTTCACAGCGCTCCATGCCTCTTTCACTCATAGACCACATCCTTACAATAATTTTGTTATTTATTTTCTACACTAGAAATTCCCTACAAATAATTTATATGGCAAAACAACGTTTGCTGGGTCAGCTAGTTTATATGTATAATGACTCAAGGACACACCAAATAGACGGTGGTAACCGCTTAACATCATGCTTGCTTCCACCTTTGTGGTATAATAGAACTCATGAAGTATGTCCATACTATATTTTTATATATAAGAGAGCCGTGGTGGCCGAGTGGTTCGAGCAGATGCCTGCGACACAAAGATCACAAGTTCGTATCCCGACTGTACCAATGATTTTTTCTGAACTTAAGTACAGTGATTAGTCACACCACGAGCTTTACGGTGAAGGAAAACAACGTGACAGATGGCGATTCCATCGCCGTTACTCAATCACGACTAAACATACGCCTTTGAATTTCTTCTCAAACGTATGCAGGTATCTCACTGTGGGTACTTAAGTTCAGAAAACTCATTGGTACATTCGGGATTCGAACTTGCAATCTTTGTGTTGCAGACATCTACTCGTAAAAGTCTGCCACCACAGCTGCAAATGCTAGAGGTATACATACATACATATCATCACGCCAAGTCCCTAACGGGGTAGGCAGAGAGTATAGAGCGCCAGTTCTCTCTAGACTTACATACCTCTTTCGCTTCGTCCACATTCATCGGTCTCTTCATACATGCTCGTCGGTTTCGAGTACTCTTAACGTTCCCGTCCTTCAGAGTCCGATCTATTTGATCTAGGTAGTTGGAACGTGGCCTTCCTCTGCCTCTTCTTGCACACACTTTTGCTTTGTATATCTGTTTTTGTTTTAAAGGATGAGTGAAGAAAGATTGACATCTTTCTTCACTCATCCTTTCTATGTGTCCAAACCAACGTAACATGCCTTTCTTCGTCTTTACAATCACGCCCTCATTCACGCCAGTTGATTTGCGAATCTCTTCATTGCGGATTCGATCTAATATCGTTACGCCGCACATTTTTCGAAGAGATCGCATCTCGACTACATTCAAGCTATTTTCATACTTCCTCTGACATACCCAGGATTCGCTGCCATACAATAAGGTAGGTACCAATATCGCGTTGTGGACAGCAACTCGAGCATTCTTACTCAGACTTTTACTGCCCATCAACGCCGACAAGGCTCCATTCACCTTATTTCCGGCAGTTATCCTTCTTTCAATATCTTTTTCATACTTTCCATCTCGTGTGAACATGCTCTCAAGATATACAAATTCATTCACTTGCTCTAGAATTTGCCCATTTACCGTATAGCACACTCGGTCACTTGTTCATCTCTTTCAAATACCAGAACCTTAGTCTTGCCAGCGTTTAGGCGCAGCCCCTTCTTTTCACATTCTACTTTCATTATGGTAACTAGTGACTGCAGTTCGCCCTCTGATGACGCCAGTAAAACCGCGTCATCGGCGTATAATAGGCAGTTGACCACTAAGTTTCCCATTTTCACTCCACATCCGTTCATTCTTAGTGCTCTCAGACGGTTATCTAGATATATAATGAACAGCCAGGCAGACATGATACACCCTTGTTTGACCCCCGACTTCACATCAAACCAGGGTGACATCTCACCATTAACCCTAACGCACGCCCCGCTATCACTATAGAGTGATTTCACGGCATGCAATAGGGAACTGCTCACTCCATATCCAGGCAACACGTCCCAGAGTTCCTTTCGTACGACTCTATCAAATGCCTTCTCCAAGACGACGAAAGCGCAGAAAACCCTTTGGTTAATATCCAAAAACTTCTCCGCGATTCCGCGAAGCGAGAAGGTTTGATCCATACATCCTCTTCCTGGTCTAAATCCACCTTGGGATTCCCAGAGAAATCTTTCGGATCGCTCTTGCATTCTTATCGTCAGGATCTTCGTATACACTTTACTAGCTAAGCTGACCAAGCTGATGGCTCTGTAGTTTGAGTAGTCCAATCGTGATCCCTTTCCTTTATAGAAAGGCACGATGACTGCTCGCCTCCAGTCGTCCGGAACATCACCCTTTTCCCAGCAAAGATTGCATAGCAAATAGATGACGTCCCATACCGCTGGTCCACCGTACTTGATCATCTCAGCCGTAATCCCATCTATTCCCGCAGCTTTTCCACATTTCAGACTTCTTATCGCACTTACAATCTCTCCCATACATATTTTATCCGCTATAGGATCCTCGACAGATTCTGTTGGAGGCAGCTCTGTGAGTAGATCAGCGGCATCATCATCATACATATCTTTATAAAATTCACTCCATCGCCTGAGGACGTCTGTTTTGTCGGTCAGTATGTTATTGTCCTTCGAGAAAATCACATTCATCCTACTACTAGCTGTAACACAATTTCTGGACTTCTTAACTTCCCTCCAAAAAAGTTTTGCATTGTCCTTGAAATTCTGTGACAGTTTTCGTCTACAGTCATTTGGAACCTCTCACGCTTCTGAGCTATTATCTCTTTCGTACGATTTTTTTGCAGGCGGTATTTTTCTTTCATCTTTTCTTTCATACTCTCACTTGAGCTGGACATAGCCAAAATGTCTTGCCTTGCATCCTTCTTCTTTTTAACTTCTTCTTTCACTTCATCATCCCACGAACCATCGCCATTTTTGGTTGTCCGCCCTTTCGAAATGCCACAAACCTCTTTCGCGGCGCATAATATGCTGGACTTAAGGAACTGCCAACAAACATCGACACTTTCAAACACATCTTTCGGTGGACAGGCTAGCTGTTCAGATACCCTTTCTTGATATCTGTCTCTAATAGCCGCATCTTGAAGCCTCCAGCTTTTGATGCGGTCTGCGACTGCAGAACAGGGACCCCAGCGCGGGATCGCCAGCCCGCGAACAGACCCCTTATCCTAGTTATAACTAGGAAGTGGTCCGTTCCCAGGTCAGCTCCTCTATACACCCTGGTGTCCATCACCTGTGTTCTGAGTCGCTGATCTATTAGAAACAGATCTATCATGCTTCGCTCATTTTTCCGTTCCCATGTATACTGATGAATCCTTTTGTGGTCGAACATGGTGTTCGCCACAAAAAGGTCTCTCTCCATACATACATCTAATATCACCTTGCCTGCCTCGTTCACTCTCTTATCACCATACTTGCCGAGTACTGCCTCGTAATCCTTACGGGCTGTCCCGACCCATCCATTCAGATCACCACAAATAATCAGCTTTTCATTCCCTTCTTTCGTCTCCAGAACATTACTCACACATTCCCAGAACTTATTCAGGTCGCAAGTGTCCGCTGAGGCCACCGGAGCATACCCCGCGACTAAAAATAGTCGGGTAAGGCCTATTTTAAAGCGAGCCCAAATAAGTCTGGGGCTCACCGCATCATAACTTATCATACATTCTGCCAAGCGGCTGGCTATCCAGCAGAATTCCCACTCCCTGGCAGGCGTGCTCGGTGTTTGCCACTCCTGACCACAGCACTAAACTCCCGCCCGGGAGCTCGTCTACTCCACTACCCTTCCGCTTGGTTTCAGACAAGCACACAACATCTAACTCGCTCTCTGTCATA
>JACCPG010002522.1:0-50899 GCA_016069955.1 Drepana arcuata | reverse complement strand
CTAAGCCGAAGCCGTGGTGGCCGAGTGGTTCGAGCAGTTGCCTGCGACGCAAAGGTCGCAAGTTCGAATCCCGACTGTACCAATGAGTTTTTTCTGAACTTAAGTACAGTGATTAGTCACACCACGAGCTTTACGGTGAAGGAAAACATCGAGTGGAAACCTGCATACGTCTGAGAAGAAATTCTAAGGCGTATGTATAGTCGTGCTTGAGTAACGGCGATGGACTCGCTATCTGTCACGTTGGCACCTAATATACCTCTGGCGGAACGTGGGTGTGTGGGTATTACCTATACACCTCTGCCTACCTCTTCGGGGACCCTTATGGGAAGGCGTGAGGACATATTATTATATTATATTATAAGAAAGCTATTTATAGAAATATTTCAGGCAACTCCTAGCTCGTAGTAGTTTGAGAGCTGTAGCTATGCTCCATCGGGTACCGAGATTACAACATTTAACTTTTATTAGAAATTCTATACATACTAGCCTACAAGCAAACAGATATCTGCCATTGTGGTACTATCCCGGTCTTCGCTGGTAACGGTTCCAAGATTGACCGACTTGCAACAAACACTTTATTCCGTTACTTATACGTTGATATGTCCGGGTATTATGGATGCTTGTCTGTTATAAGTCTGTTTTTGTTACAGTTTACTTTCTTCTTAACTTGGATCGATTAGTCTTAGAGTGTCTTAGAGTGATATTAGTAAGTAAAAGATTTTTTTTAATGCCAACGTTTAATATTACAACTAAGTCATAGACTAATAAGGGTACATCAAACTGTGACCGGACGAAGCCGTGCTCTGGGCGCGGGACGGAGCAGGCTCGCTTAATATTTACTCACCGGTCTTTCATTGTTTACTTAGTACAGCTCTCATTTACCAAGTTAGACGTCCGGCAAAGCCGCTTCTGTCTCATTTGGATAATGCTAAGTAAATACTCGGAGCTCGGGAGCATTATGCACCGGACCCTCTCGGAGTTTTTGACTACATTAAAAATTCATAGCACTGCGTTAAAAATGTACGTTACCTTTTTCGTTGCGCATACATTCCATATAAATGTAGGCACTTGCTCGAGAGGGTCCTCTTCTGAAATTTTGTTTGTTTGATGTTCTTTCTTATATGTACAGAGAAACTTAACTTCGTTTGCTGCTTTCGATGCTTGGAACACAATCTCTATATATTGTAGCCTGTCCCTTCTATCAAATTATATATTACATTTTAACGTTGGTAAATTGAATGCAAGCGTTATTTATACTCTTTTAAACAGGAACATTTAATAACAAACACATAAATATTAATCCATATTCCATCATCCAGAACTGCTTGATTTTTACTAACAAAATATTGACACAGTGTCATTTATATCGAGAAGATAAGTGCACCTAAAAAGATCAGATTCAAAAACATCATATAATATAAATGTACATGCGTCGAAGTTTTTGTAAATAATGATTCGAACATCAAATGCATGCATATATATCATCACGGCAAGTCCCTGGCGGGGTACACTCGGGGGCGCCAGTTCTCTCTAGACTTACATACCTCTAAATCATCACATACTAAATATAAAATCCCGTTACCACCGTTTCCAAGAAAACCCTGTTAGGAGACGAAACATGTCATAGCAAGGCTTAAGCTTCTGTAGGGCGTGTAGTATAGTATTCGCAATAGTGTTGTCATCGGTTGGCGCGGCGCCGCGGACTCGCGACTATAAAATTTCACGCAACATAAAGCAAAAACACACCCCAACGTGTTACCACTGCCGTATCTAACAACCATTTTAACTATAGCTTCCGCAGACTCCGCTTCGTCTTCCACCCGCCCCGATTTTCAACCAAATAAAGGGAACGCAGAAGTTCAATAGAAACTGGATAGTAAAACAAATCTTGTTACGTTAGTGCGGATATCGACTAACTTCTGTCGGATGTTGATATAACAACTATGAAAACTGTAATAGTTAAATCCCTGGGTGGAAATGAACGTTCAACTTAATAGTCGGTCTGGGTGTAGTTGGAATAGGCTAATCATATTTAAAGGATTTAATCATTGATTCATTAATTCTTGTTCTCTTCATTACATCAAAAATTGCTCAGTACTTATATTAATTATAATTTATAAATAACTTCTGTAAATAAAATATAAACATTTGACGCGAAAATTAATGCGTGAAGAAATATTATTCGAATGTACAAAAATGCGAACGCCAATCAGTATTTCGCCCTCTAAGGTGGCGCTTCGACCATCGAGAGAGTAGTCAAGTCAGATTATCTTGAGACTTCATTAAAAGTTAAAAAGTTGCTTAGTTCCTTAGTGATACATATTGCGAAATATACATTAAAACTACATTAAATAAAATCGGCATTGAATACAAATTAACAGGTAGCTATTGTAAGAACCAAAGTAATTTTGTTGTAACGTATGTTTTTTTTATATAGTAGGTACACCCGTTTTTAGTAGCAAGTAGGTATATAAGCTCTAAAATACACCTGTATATTAGGGTTTTTACTAGCTAGCATTTCTATGTAATACCTAATATAGTTACCTAAGTAGGTATATAAGGTGCTTTAAAGATATTCCGTCATCGGGGGGCATCTACACCTTGGACAATAGCAAGTATAACTCTGTCTGAAGTAAAGCTAAGTTACGTTTTCTGCAAGTATTAAAAAATCAATTGCGCCAGAGTATCAAGATGCTTGAAGCGCCGTAGTTAATCCAGTAGAATTTTAATGTTTGCCCTCGTTAGTGAGTAATAAGACGAGAGTTGTATCAGTCAAATATTGATGTTGGAGCCATATTGATTAGCCGAGCCTCTGCGAGACGCTCGTGTACCTCCAACAATTGAACTTGGATTAAATGCGAATTTTGGTGTTTCAAACCAATTCTAAATTAGTTCTCAGTATTGTAACGTTATATTAATAGGTTGAGGTTATATATATTTTAGGAACAACACTATAGTCGTCACAAACTAGAAAATATTATTAAATATAGTTGTTCCTTTTTTAAATATTATAATTAGTTACATACATAAAAATTTATCGCTTAGAAATAAGTACCTAAGACCAAATAAAAGTGTTTTTTTCTAAATTAAACTACAATTTTATATACCTTAATTACTCCTATCGTTCAATACCTAAAGGTTTTTTTTAATAGAATATATTATATGCGTTTATCCAGCTAACAATATTACTCTGTGCAAACTTTGGTTCAATACTCTTCAGCGGTGTAAACGTGATTGAGTGACAAACATCTTCACAAACTTTTATATTTTTAATATTGGTAGAAGCATAGGACTATTAAAAACGAGAACAGTTCAGTAAAATATAAAGTACGGTGCACACTATAGCAACGAGCTCCTAGCTACCGGGTGTGTCGCTTAGTAACCCTGGCTTGTGTGGTGAGGCGTGAACCGTGAACGACGCCTAGTCCTCCCAGCGAGTGAATTCTCGGCTTTATTGGTTACCCGATATTGACTCCCTGCCTTCCTATTATGCGCGTACACCTTTATGTTCCGGCGCGGTTTAGGATGGAGGTAGTGTTTTGAGCAATTGTAATTCGTTGTTAATTGTTATTTTGATTTACCCGAACCTATCTACTTCTAATGTTACTGCTATAACTCTATTATTAAATATCATAGCGTACCACAGTATTATAAAATTGTATTAAGTATGCAAAGAGATCGAATATCATACCTATAAAGCTATCTTACTACTTACTTAAACCCTTATTTTTTGTACCATATTATTGTATGTGGGATTAAATAATTTTTTTTTTAAATCTGAAACATTTTATTGAACGTAAGGGGCTCAGTAATTTAATGAATATGCCTACATTACTTCTACTAAATACCAAAAGTATATTACCACTGTAAGATACCAAATGCTAGTGTATTCTTTTTTTAACTAAAAAGGTGGCCTGCTAAAGCCAAAGCATATTATAGCAACTCGATAAGCAACAACGAAGCTCACGTGTATAATATAATATATCCTCACGCCCTCGCACAAGGGTCCCCGAAGGGGTAGGCAGAGGTGTATAGGTAATACCCAAACACCCACTTTCCGCCAGAGGTATATTAGGTGCCAACGTGACAGATGGCGAGTCCATCGCCGTTACTCAAGCACGACTATACATACGCCTTTGAATTTCTTCTCAGACGTATGCAGGTTTCCTCTCGATGTTTTCCTTCACCGTAAAGCTCGTGGTGTGACTAATCACCGTACTTAAGTTCAGAAAAAACTCATTGGTACAGTCGGGATTCGAACTTGCGACCTTTGCGTCGCAGGCAACTGCTCGAACCACTCGGCCACCACGGCTATCTAATAAAGCTAAGCTCACGTGTATCAAAATATCTACCGATCGATATCGATCCCTTAAAATGAACACAAGCAATCAACAGAATAACTGTCAAATAAAATAGACAAATACTAAGGCTAAATCTAATTGGTTACTGATAAGAAATATTTAAGGTCCCTATATCTAAATGAATAGTGACTGAAATTGGAGAATGTGTCGGGTCAAAGGTCCGTAATTGACAAGGGAGCCGGAAAGATCGCTCTACAAAGAAAGGCCCGGAAAACCCTGAGGGCTGAATAGTTTCGCAAGAGGGACACGGCATTACGGGATGTTTGGAAATACTTTAAAACACATTCATAATCGATATAACATACATAGGTACTATCGTCGTCTAATCGAGACCTCTCGTGACAGGCGGGCTGAAACATATCTCGCTCAGAGAAACAGCATTGCTATCCAGCGTGGCAATACTGCTAGTCTTCTTGGCACGTTGCCTCGGGATACCTATTTGGGTCAAATATTTTATCAGTAAGTAGGTAGATAGTTTCAACTGTTCTTTGTAAATATTGTCCATTGTTGTTATTGTAAATAAAGATTTTTCCTTTTGTACATACCTACATACTTAAATTAGGAAATATTGAAACATTATTAAAATGATATTTCATATCCTTGCAAATGTTGTCAAATTTTAAAAGTTTTATTTATGACATGAGTTAGTCCAATAATCTACTGTCATCTGTCAAAGCACGCACCGGATTTTATCACGATAGTAGATACCTATTGTGAAAGTAATCCGGCCAGCATCTCGGCCGGGTGTAATTTGAACAAATGAGCGACGGCCGGCTACCAAATTAGATTCTCTCTGCCGCCGCTCGCCAACAGATTACCGGACTACGGTACCTGCTATTTGTATGAACTACACTTCGTACAAGGCAACGGTGATATGTATGTACACCTTAATATACGATACACATTTTTAGTTTGCCTTTGGAATGGATTGAAAATTCTTCATTCGTTTATGAGAGTTGTAAAGGTATATACCTCAAATCAAGTGATAAGTTTATATACATTTTTAGCATACAATATGAAATACTTGAATCTTTGAGACGGAACATCTTTGTTTGTAGACATATAGGTACCAAAGGAAATAATATAGGTATAATGAATAAATATGGTAGTGACCTTAATCTACACGAACTGACAACTATCTAACGCTGCAACGATCGAGGGTATGACAACCTTTTTAAAATATCCACTATTATAATTTCAAGTTAAATAATGTCTTACAAGAAAATATTACTAATAAATATATTGTATAAGTTTTCAAAGTTTGGATGTTTGTTGCTCTTTTACGGCAAAACGACTGAACCGATTTGGCTGAAAGTTGAAATGTTGATGGCTTATACCTAAGATTATAAGAAAGGTAAAATTTTAATCCCGAAAAATTCAGTTCCTAGGGGAATTATGTTTGCCTTCTTATTTTTATTTCGAACTCCACACGGGCAAATGCTAGTACTATCATAATTTCGAGTAAAATTTTGTAAAATATTAGAATATAAATCAATTTTGTATTGGCCGAATAGAAACACGATGTTATCCGGTGTTTAAACAGCACCGAGGGAGGACGCCCTCTGGCTCCTAATCAAAAAATTGAACTTTCAATAAAGGGAATCATTAATTCTACTTAGGGAGAGATCCCGTCCTAACGAACTCCGCAAGAATCTTGGGCATGTTTTTGTCGGATAATTATTTGAAAGAAATACTTAGGTGTACCGTCCTAAGCCACTTGGAAAATTGTTGCCAAGGCCTTTTTTAAGAACTGGCAATGTTATAGACTCGTCGCGTATTTAATGACTAGTTCTACCTAATGGTGTAAATGCAAACATATGTTTGTTTATTAAGCCTTTGCTTACGCTTTCTTGTATTGATTCGTGAATATCTAGATCGAGAATACGACGAAAGGAATATTTGATCAGCCTAATGAAAATATGATGATGTCTGTTCTAAAGTGAATCTGCAGAACCCATTCGTTTTACTAAGATGAAACAAAACGAGTTGGGATTTTTCAGGACCAATATTGAATCTGCGAACAAGCTCTGTGGGATAATGACCGCATAAACATCGTCTCCAGATATTGATCGGATGTTTTCTAGATGGTGTTTCAGTAATGCAGCCAATCCGGACGAGCGGTGAGAATTAATGATGTCCTTTATTGGAGGCACAATTTTTTTATTCTTCCCTCCCGTGACCCAAGCCACCGAACGTATCTAGTGCATATGATGAACAGTAGATCAAATAGAAAGCAATATTTTCTTATACTAAAATTATACCACCGTGAATAAGCAATACTCGCCTTGCAACACGAGTTGTCTATACGGCATTTTAATCGATTTTAAAACGAATAATAAATAATAATCGATATTTATTATTGATGCTGTTTTGTTTTGGTTTTTTTGTATTAGTTTATGTGTTTATAAAGATTGTAGTTTTATTGTAGATTGTAGATAAGATTTTTTTATATTTGCGGGTTGCTCTTTGAGATCTAATAAAGTATGTTCAAGTACAAGTTTCCAAAATAATTACGTGTTTTTTATTGCACATTATCTAACTATATAGAGGTCTGTATATCTAGATAGAGCTGGCCTTAATCTCTCTACCTACCTAGTGAGGCACTCGGAATTATAAATACCTAGTCCCCGAAGTGGTAGGCAGAGGTATATACATAGTACCCACACACTATTATAATATATAGGTATATATATCACCTTAACGTGCGTCTATTGATCGGCTGTACGTCAGTATACTGCTCCATTGCCTCTGGCTAAGGAAGCCAACAAAAGCCTTGTTTACACGAACCGAGTTTACATTAAAATCAGACCCCAGTCGCTTTAAGGCATTATTGAGCTCTGTCAAGGATTACAGTATTACGTTGTCGAAAGGGACGCTGACATTATAAAATCAGAAGAGGAGTTCAAATATGAAGCTACATTCTAGCCAAATAAAACACTTCCCACCAAAAGGTCCACGATTAGTGACATTTCTGTGAATAAATAACCTTACATAAAATTATAGGACATAGTTTCTACAAAAGTAGCAATTCAACAATCGTATTATTTGCTGTTGTTAATATAACCAAAATATAATATCTTTGGTTGTAATTTATAAAGCCTCCATTTTGTTTCCTAACACAGTGATGACAAAAACTGTTCTGGATAGCTCGTAATATAAAAATATTTATACCTACGCTAAAGCATCCTCGTTTAAGCATCATAATAGTTTAAATATTTATTAGACAAGTGGTTAAGTGTGACCCTTAATACGTATCGGAAGAACTATTGGGTTTAAAGTAAAGTGCAAATGTATTTCAAAAATGTTACACGAATGATGACGATGAATAATTTTTTTATACCACAAGGGTGGCACACAAGCATGCGGTCCGCCTGATGGTAAGCGGTTACCGCCGCCTATAAACGCTTGCAACACCAGGGGTATTCGCGCATTCAAATATCTTTGTCGCAAAAGATCGCTGGATAGATGATTAACAAAATAGAATGTTGCATAAGTGTAAAAGTAATTATACGTACAAACATATCATCACGCCGAGTCCCTAACGGGGTAGACAGAGGGAAAAGAGCGCCAGTTCTCTCTAGACTTACATACCTCTTACACATTCATCAGTCTCTTCCTACATGCTCGCCGGTTCAGAGTAATTATAATCTAGTCTCTTCCCTCAAATATGTACACCAAATGCATAATAGAAACCGCGCTATATCTGATAAATAGACTTTATGGAGAGCAAATCCTATTTCCTAATCCCGAAACCGACAGACGAGTACTGAAACCGTGGGTTCCAGCCAATCAGCTTGCTAACAATACAGTCACTCAACCCTTTGACCAATTACCAGACAGTGACACACAAGTCTGGGTGAAATACGTAGTGAGAGTGCGACTATCGCATCATTGGCAGCAGATACCAATCAATCCGTGGCTACTGCTACCGTAATTAAGCAAATTTTAAATTACAAATCAATATTTTGTAGCGCAACATATTAAGATAAGATAGCTACTGTTAGACGCAAAAAGGATCGCAATAGCACACATTTTCGCAGGGAATATTGTTATATATTATCTGTTCGCAATAAACTCAAAATAGATTCTAAATTAAATATTAATTCTAAATAATATTAATTAAATTCTAAATAGATTTTCATGCGGCTTTCACCAATGAATAGAGTGATACATGACGTAAGTATAAGTAACAAATTGGTTACTTTGTTAAGGTTTTGTGTAAATTCATTGAAATATGACAAGCCGCTTGGTGGCTTTCATAGAAAACTCTGCCTAACCCTTTAATTTAAATTATCATAATCGTCAACAAACTGATGCGACCTCGTATGGTTGTAGTAACTATTGTCCTAATAATATTATATATATATTCCTAAAAATATTTTTATACATATACATACATATCATCACGCCAAGTCCCTAACGGGGTAGGCAGAGAGTATAGAGCGCCAGTTCTCTCTAGACTAATAATAATAATAATAATACCTTGGACCCTAATCCTTATATCGGTGGGTCCTTAATTATTTTTTTAATATGTCTGTTCTTCTATTATATATATCCTCACGCCTTCCCACAAAAGCCCCAATGGGGTAAGCAGAGGTGTAAAGGTAATACCCACAAACCCACTTTCCGCCAGAGATATAGGTTATCAGAGATATACATTAGGTCCCAACGTGACAAATGGCGAGTCCATCGCCGTTACTCAAGCACGACTATACATTCGCCTTTGACGTATGCAGGTTGGCTTCTCAGACGTATGTAGGTTTCCTCTTGATGTTTACCTTCACCTTAAAGGTTCGTGAAGTAAAGCACGTGAGTATACCAGCTTATAGCCAGTTTATACCTGCTAACAATGACCTCTCAAATGTATAGTAATGTAACTTCTGAACACCAGTGGTAACACGTGTAATGCGTATAAACAATACGCCCACTAGCAATGCCAGAGTACGCAGGCAAGACGTCGTACATTTCAATTAGAGGGGTGTCGCCGTCTTCACGGTAATCACGTTCATTATCACCCGCTTCCAAAACCTTAAGGGGGACTTATAATGGTCAGGCATATGGATGTGGAAAGATACCTATAGGTGGTTTGTTTCTGTGGTCTTTCTTTTGTTATTTATTATCTATTCAGTACGTTGCCCCGAAATAGATATAAAAAAATATCTTTATGCCTCCACGTATTTAAATTTTTTAGCACAACTATACAAATTGTCTTTGAATTTCTTTTCAAACGTATGCAGGTTTCCTCGCGACGTTTTACTCAGATAAAACTCACTGATACAGTCGGGATTCAAACTTGCAAACTTTGTGACTCAAACCGCTCTGCGATCTTGGTACTCCATTACGTCATAAGGTTTCCTTTCAATTATTTGGTTCACAATGAAGACCCGTGTTATGATCGCTGTACGAATACTCAATACAATGTTCAGAAAACTCAACGGTAGAGACTACGCTTTTACATAATCTTGATATTGCGGTAACAATATTAACCGTTAAGCTGCCGAGTAATATTAATATGGAAAAGTAAGACAACCTTTTACCGGTACGTGTGGTGTGACAATGTCACCGAAGCGACGTGATTGCACCGAGCCACGTTGCGGTGACGCTTCGCCGAGCTCAGTCGCTCAGTTTTCCAGCCGTGGTTTACTAATCCCGCTACTGACTGCCACATTTCGACAACACGCTAAAAAGTTTCAAACATTTAACTCTATACGTCGGCAATTGTGTGTGTTTCCAAGTAGACGACTACTCTATTTATGAAAGGTGCGTTTTTTATAAACGAGAACATGTTTGAGGGTTGGTGCTTATTCAGACTAGTTCAGGCTTGATGCTTAAGCCAATACACGTGATCTGGTACCATATAGGTAAAAATTTAAAATGATTTGTTGTGTGACGATGATTTTTCGATTGCATTTGTATTGGACTTCCACCAGTACCGTAACAGAAGGTCTGATATACTTCTGCGTGTATTTGTAGTAATGCTTCTCAGCAAACAATATTGACAACAAAAGACATTGCAATCAAACTAACCAGAGGAGTAGTAACCAAGAGTTTTTTATGACAGTTTCACTATAAAAAAAATTAAGAGCGTACATTGTAAATAAGGAATTTACAATGTACGCTCTTAAATATTTTGTTTAAGTTATAATAAAACCTTTTTGCTACTAATATCATAAAATCAACAATCATAAAATCGTATCTCTAATCAATTTGATTAATCAGCCACTTGTCAAATTTTAAGTAAATATTTCGGTAATAATTATACAAATTCTAGTTTATTGATAAAAAAAAGATGTACTTATAAAAAAATAACCATTGATAAGATAAAAATATTTGGTCGTGTCCTGTATAAGATCGGACACGAATACACTGCAATAAAAAAATCACAGGTTGGTCATGATAATTTTCTGTTCAAACACAATAACTTTTTCGTGTATTTGTATATTGAACAAGTTAGCCTATTGCCATACTTCAGTACTCTATCGCAATCTTTACAAGAAATACAATTTTTGTTTTTTTTTTCTATAGGTACTTGGAAAAGCAATAATCCGTACCATACTTTTCAAAACACGTTTTTATTTCTAGCGAGTTACTCTAATTGAACAACGCAGCCTATGCCAATATTCAATACTCTATCGTTCTTTTTACAAGAAATAAAATTTGTTTTGCAATTTTTTTTCTACAGATATTCAGAAACGCAACAATCCCTACCATAATTGACCAAACCCATTTTTTTTTTCTAGCGTGTTATTCTGGTTCCAAACATGAATTTGGTTTCAAATCAGTCTTACCCTATCAAAGTGAGTGACATTCCAAGCGATTTGTTCTCTGATGATGATGACGGTAATGATTCCTGCTCGATGGTCACTCAGCGTACTGAAAACGGAACTCAGACTAGGTTGGCTGTCCGTAAAGGTATTTTATTCTTTAATAATTTTTAATTCAAAATCGACCTATTTTAAATAATAAATCCTAAAAAAAACTCCCAGCCTATTATGTAAGTACGTAATTGTTGAATGCCTTACGGTTGCAGGAAAATTTGTTGCCCAAAAATGTTTAAGCAGAGGAATAAAGCAAATCACACCGAATCACAAGCCGAGAAGAAGGAAATGTAAGTACGTGAATGGAATGTGTTCCAATAAGCAAAAGTAAAATATACTTAATATTCAGGCCTTCTGGGTATTCAGGGTTCCCGAAGGGGTAGACAGTTCGTAGTACCCACACACCTACTTTCCGGCGAAGATATATTATAGGTTCCAACGTGACAGATGGCGAGTACATCGCCGATACAGACGTATGCAGGTTTCCTCTCGATGTTTTCCTTCACCGTAAAGCTCGTGGTGTGACTAATCACTGTACTTACGTCCAAAAAACTGCTGATTGCAGACCGGGACTTGAGACTGTATTACATTAAACAAGAGACGAAACCACTCGGCCAACACATAATATTATTATGATAAATATATGAAAATAATAATAATGTCTTTTGTTTCAGTAAAACTTATGGACTGGAAGAAATATCACCGACTCAGCGTGATATACTCCTTTATAGATGAACTGGAGAAGGATTATCCAGCGATATGCACTGTAACAGTAATTGGAAAATCTGTTGAAGGCAGGGACATTAAGGTATCGTGTGTAGCCTTATTTAATACTCTAGCATATATACTAGCTAGTTACTCATTCTATGAAGGGGTTGAGTTTGTAAAAAATATGTTAAGTGTCTGTGTGTGTGCGTATGAAATGTGTATTGATGAAGTCTTAGACTATAGAAAACTGGCGCTCTACTCGCTACCTAACCTGTCAGGGACTCTGCCTAAAAGTAGCTTACACTGTGGTTTAACCACTTTTAAGCTTCCTTTAATCCCCGGTAACATTACCGGTCCTATGGGACTATAGCTATTGGCTACTTACCCGCGATCGACTAGTTACTGATAACTTAATCTTCAGAGTCATTTTTAGATGCTAAAGATATCGAATAGTGACGCGAGCAACTGTGCTGTTTGGCTGGACGCCTCCATACACCCCCGGGAATGGATCAGCACAGCAGTAATCACGTACATTGCTGATAACATTGCCAAGAACTTCCATAAACTATCCAAGTCCATCACTAATAAGGATTGGTAAGGTTAACCTGAATATACTGATCACTACTATAAAAGTATATACACTTTATTATTTATTATTATTATTATTATTATCTTCCCGCCTTTTCTCCGCAAAGGATAAGGTAAATGTGTAAGAACATCTTCCACAGATGTACATATTTTAGTTGCCAACGTGACAGTTTGCGAGCCCGTGGCCGTTTCTCAAGCGCGGCTTTACATACGTCTTTGAATTTCTTTTGAATCGTCTGCAGATTTCTTCTCCATGTTTTC
Source organism: Drepana arcuata (assembly GCA_016069955.1). NCBI lineage: Eukaryota > Metazoa > Arthropoda > Insecta > Lepidoptera > Drepanidae > Drepana > Drepana arcuata. Next base: position 38,163 of record JACCPG010002522.1, on the reverse strand, counting down.
CTTCACAGTAAAGCTCGTAAAGTGATAAATCACTGTACCTACCTACGTTACCTACTTAAGTTAAAAGAACTCATTTCTAACATGCAACCTGTGTTGCGACTACTCGAATCACTCGGTCACCACAGCATTCAAATAATAATTAGTAATTTATAATCAAAACCAACAAAAATCGTAACAATTTTTTGACAGGCACATAGTTCCAGTATTAAATCCAGATGGCTATGAATATACGCATACGCATGACCGGATGTGGAGAAAAAACCGAGCTTGCTACGGAGGCGAGTGCGTAGGAGTTGATCTAAATAGAAACTTTGGGTATGAAAATTCTATAGTTTCAATCGTAATTTAAGATGTTATTCGCCTCTATTCTCCTAAAATTTTCATTCACAGCTACGGTTGGGGCAATAATGGGGAACAGGGCTCTTCTGAAGAGCCTAACCACGTATTTTATAGAGGACCTGCGCCATTCTCAGAGCCGGAAGCTGTCGCAGTGAGGGTAATTTCTTTTTTTTTCAATTTTTTTTTTTTTTTTATACAACAAGAGTGGCAAACAAGCATACGGCCCATCTGATGGGAAACGGTTACCGCAGCCTATTTACGCTCACGATACTGAAGTATCACTTGCGCGTTGCCACTCTGTTTTCGGAGAGTTATAGTGTGTTGGCAGCATAATGGGTTTAATCCCTCTGCTTCAAACACAATGTAACAATCCTCCCCCCTCCCCAAGGAGCTCATTACTGGAAACCTTATTCACCGCGTAAGAACACAACACAAAAAATTGGGTTATTTGGCTACGGACTTCTATATGGTGGAGGTCCTGCCCCAGTCGGGCAGCTCCGAATTCGAACGGGAAACCCGTTATGTCCTACCTCTCTTAAAATTCTCTATATTATGAGATAGCTGAGATGATTTGACCATGTCGAGAGAATAAATGAAGAACGAATGACGAAAAAAGTGTATAAGGCGAGTATACATGAAAGTGTTGGTAGGGGTAGACCTAGGCGGACGTTTCAAGAACAAATCAGTGACGTCTTGAAAAAAGGCCAGGTCCAGAGTCCCTAAACCGAAGAGCATGTATGAAGGGAATAACAAAAGTGGACGAAGCAAAACAAGTATGTAAGGATCGTAGCAAGTGGAAAGAAGTGGTCTCAGCCTACCCCTACGGGAAAGAGGCGTGATGATATGTATGTATGTATATTTATATATTATTCGATATTCAAATGTGCTTGTAAATTTCTTTTAAGGATGCAATTTTGGGTTCGACGACCCCCTTCAAGGTATTCCTGTCGTTTCACAGCTATTTTGAGCTGATTATATTCCCATGGGGGAACAAAACCGAACCATGTCCAGACTATCTACGGTTACTGGAAGGTGGCGCAACAATGGCAAGGGTAACTCCACGTAAGAGAATTAGTAGAATAGTCAATTGCAAAATTGTACTTTAAGATTACCATGTTTAAGTCTAATTTTAAAATGTACAGGCAATCTACGAAAGTACAGGGAAGACCTACAAAGTGGGTAGTACCAAAGATCTAACTTATTTGGCATGCGGAACTAGTACAGACTGGAGCTATGGGATAGCTAAGATTCCATTCTCGTACATGATCGAGTTGAGGAGCAAGAAACATAGATTTAGAGTTCCAAAGGATCAGATCATGGATAATTGTGTCGAAGTCTTGAGTGGAGTGAAGAGTTTGATGGATTACGTTGATCAATATTGAGTCAACTATATACAAAATAAAATATTGAATAACTTTAGAAAAACATAGAAAAAGATATGAAAGGACTTCTGGAATTTAATAATATGGCAGTTGTTACGTGATGTTTTTTTATGTGACTAATAAAGTTGTCGTTTGCCATATATATATTTGAAAAGTCAAATAACGTTATTTATTTACATGTCTGTATATTACTAGCATAATCCAATACTTTACATTTGACATCCACTTGACGAAATTACTTACCAAACTTATTAGTAAATGCGGTACAATTCAAACACTTTTTGCCGTCTACGAAACTAGCGAGAGCTTTGATGGCATTCAAAGATTCCTTGCAACAATCAATAATTTCATCCTTGGGCAGAAGAAACCGGTACTGCTTGCTTCTGAGCTCGATGAGATAAGAGAACGGAATGTGAGCGGTCCCATAACTCCAGTCTATGCTAGTACCGTAAGCGTAATACATGATGTCCTTAAAATTTCCTACTTTATACATGCGACCGGTTGTCTCGTAGATAGCCTGTTGATGAGAGATAATATTTTCAACGTACACTCCAAAATATTCAAGTTCGAAATTCAAAAGCATTTTCCAAATTATTATTTACTTTAGCCATTGCAGTTCCTCCTTCGAGCAAATTGACATAATCTTCACACGGGTCTGCGGTGTAACACCAAGGAAACGATATGACTTCACTATAAGCGTGAAACGTTAAAAACACCTTAAATGGCGTGCCTGAATACATAATTAAATCCTGAAATATCAAAAGTACATATTTTAGCTGCCAGTAGTGCAATCGTTTCAATTGCATTTCGATAAATAACTTCTGAAAAATCAACCTTAATAGCAGCAGTTTCAGGTTCAGAAAAAGGTTCCGGACCGCGATAATTTAAATGGTTTGGGTCCACTGAAGCACTATCACCACCATTTCGACCCCAATGATGTCTGAAATCACAATTTGATTCACAGTAAACAATAAATTACATTAGATAGTAAATGGTCTTCCTCTGCTTTTTCTTTTAGACCCATCTATAGTAATATTATAAAGTTGCAAGGTTTGTTTGTTTGAACGCGTTGCTCTCAGAAAGTTCTAACTCGATTTGAAAAATATTTCGTCTCTTTTCTTTACTCATCTTATCAATATGACCAAAACTGTGAAAATGCAGAGAAATCCACATATCAACTACCCAGATCAAATCAATCGAAAGCTCAGCTTTAGTTAATGTGTGGAGTACTCAAAACCTGCGAGAACATGGGTATGAAGAGAGTGATGAACTTGGATAGAATGGATAGAAAAAAGAGGTAGCGCATAACGCGTTCCCGTTTGAATTTAGAGCTGCCCGACTGGGGCAGGACCTCATAGAAGGGCCTTATAAAAGCCTGTAGAGAAATATTTTTTGTTTGTGTTGTATTCCCATTATGCTGCCAACAACGCGCAAGTGATATTTCGGTATCGTGAGCGTAAATAGGCTACAGTAACCGCTTCCTATCAGGTGGGTCAAATACTTGTTTGCCACTCTTGTGGTATAAACAAAATTCAAAAAGAGGTCTGACGTCTACAGACTTCCCTATGGCGCGTGATGATATATATGTAATTATGGTCATAGCCTCACCCAAAATTTCTGTTCAAATCCACTCCTGAAATGATGTTTCCAAATCTTGCTCTACTTTTACGCCACATACGGTCTACGGTGTGCGAGTAATGATAGCCATCTGGGTTTATGATAGGCACCAGATACCTTTAAAGATGAGTTCTATCATTAATATTGAAATATAGATAGATAAATTTTAAATATAAATCTTGATTGATTAATTTAACGAAAGCGTAAGAAAACCTGTACGCTAAAGGAAATATTAAAGCACTCTATTATCTCTCTCCACACCACGATAAACTCGACGTGGTGGTACAATATTATCACTCCTATACTCCTTCCATTTGCATCTGTCCAATATATCGTCTTTGACATACCATAGATAAAACTTACCAATCTTTATTGGTTATGCTTTGAGGGTGTTTCTCGAAGTATTTTGCAATATGTTCAGCAATGTAAGTGACGACGGAAGTGCTTATCCACTCCCGGGCATGAATTCCTCCGTCTAGCCATACCGCCGTATTCGTGGCGTCACTGTTCGATATTTTGATCATCTACAATTAGCAAAACGTAATGTATTAATGTCACGAAGTCTTTATAGCTTTGACTCGGTTTGAACATTGTATTAATCAAACACACCCTAACTACCAAGATGAATTGATAGCACATAAAGAGATTTGGATATCTACGAGAATGAATGAAGAGACTGATTAGGTAATGTAGATGAAGCAAGAAAGATGGAAAAGTGTAGAGAATACCCAATTAAGAGATTTGGCGTGCTTATGTACCTATCTCTGAACTTTTTCATAGAAGCAAGAATGTTGAGAACAAATTCAACCCTTACCTTAATATCTCTCCCTTCAACTGATTTTCCGAGCGCCGATATAGTACATATGGAAGGAAACTGCTTTTCCAGTTGATCCAAAAAATTGTAGATGGTATTAAGTGGATAGAAATCTTTCCAATCCATGTCAGTTACTGGAATGTATTGAAATACACATAAAAAGGTGCTGATCTTTTTTGTAGGTTAAAAGAATAAGTGTAAACTAAGATCAATATGAATTGATTGATTAGAAACATTATGCTCTTTATTTTGCATTGTATTATTACACAAATTATTACACGAGATTTTTTTTACCAACAAACCTTCAATTGAAATTTTATTCATGTTAATAAGAATAACCCATATTCGGTATTATTTGGTTTCCAGATTCCTAAGCAATCTAGCCATGTCTCCATATTTAGGGAAACGACCACGTGTTTATGTGTTAAATAGCTACATTGCGTGAGTTTCTTCTAAATTGGATCTTGATCTTCTGCGATCTTGTGTGAGCATAGACTTATACTTACCAGTGGGTGATTTCGACCTTGATTTGCGTAAAGGGCTCTTAGGTCTTAAAGGATTGGTCACGATCGTAGTATCAGTCCCCGTCACCTCAAAGGTAATGTCTCGTTCCCTTAGAAGCTTTTCGACCTGCATCACTTTCATCCCCTCCACCATCACATCCATAGCATTCCCATGCTCTTGGTAGATGTTTATAGCTGTAAGAATGTCATGTGCCAAAATTTTTTATATCAAAGGCTAAGGCAGCCCTGCTGTGTACGTAGTTAACTTGCCTGACCTCAAAACCTGATTTATACCTACAAGTTTACCTGAACTATAATAATATATACATATCATCACGCCTAGTCCCTAACGGAGTAGGCAGAGAGTATAGAGCGCCAGTTCTCTCTAGACTTACATACCTCTTTTGCTTCGTCTACATTCATCAGTCCCTTCATACATGCTCGTCGGTTTCGAGTAAACGAACTATAATAATGCTTTTTATTATTATAGTTTGATTAGTTTTAAGTTCGTTTTGTCAATTACATAGAATAATTACAAATACATACAAATAATATAATATATATCTTTATATCACTTACTGCCCTTGGTGTCTAAACTTTTTAAGAAATTTTTCTGGCCATCTTTTATGCACTTTACGTCCCATATTTGATATCTTCGTGCCACTTTGACCAATTTACTTAATTGCAATCCTAAATACGATAATTTCTTTGTAGAAGGATACTGGAGAATTTTGAACCGGGTTGTAACATTTTAGTCACATGACAACATAATTTTGACATTCATATTGTCCATAGATCAAATCTATTGGGCAGATATTTTGACAAATTTCTTTGTTTTTTGGCTACCAAAAATACGAGTAGGTACATACCTAAAGGAGAAATTTTGAAGGAATTTAGGTTAAGCAAATAATGTGTGAATAAATGAATATTCAGGATCAGCCTACAATGTGACGAAACATTAATTCATGTTCATAAATGCAAAATTTCTAAATATCTCTATAAAGTCGAGATATGGTGTTAAAAATATGTGTAGATCGGATGGGCTTGCACACATGTTACGAAACTTAGACTTGAGGTTGTCAATTTACTCGTACATCGATGTCAAACCTACTTTTCACCTTCATTATGATCGCTGTACTATTCTCATTTCACTAAGATAATAGAGCTTAAGAATGAGAAATTCTATAATCGGAAAGTCTTTGCAAGTATCTCAGTAAACAATAGTCAAGTAATCACGAGATGTGGGTGAATGAGCGCGGAGCTTAGCGCCAGGCGCTCGCTCCTCGCTCGCTCGATAATTACATGTAATCAGATATTTTCAGTAAGCGCCTCGACGCTTGCCCTTGCGAACGGTGCTTGCACTCCCCTCTAATGAAACAATGTCCCCTACTATTTGTTTGACGAGTCGTTCTTAAATATAAATAAACTCACCTTTATTTCACTTGCATCAGGTTATTTTATGTGAAGGGCTTTGTAGTGCGATACACTACAAGGTCAATTAAATACGTATAGGGTGAAACACCGCAACTAGCATTTAGTACAAATGTGACCCGTTACCGCTACTGTGTAGATCAATTGCCTATTCAACCGAAGCTTAGAATTTCAACAACATATATAACAAGTCCAGCCATCTCTACCAGCATTTATTTAAATAAAATCCTACGCCTAAAGCATCAATAACGTATTCAATCATAAAAAACATTATCATTTCTATACGAAATGCTGTAGTAAGAAAGCCATGGATGATCGCAATGGTCCGGTTACTAATCGATGAACCGTTACACTCATAAAAATTTGAGTTATAATTCCCGTATAGACCGCAAATAGTATTTTAGGTATTTTCACAGACACCAACTTTACGTTGGTAAAATAAAACGCAAACAAGGTCCAAGCACAGAGTAAACTGAAAAAGTCTTCATACCCTCATTCATATAAATATTAATGTATTTACATTATTTCAACTAGTCGAATAGTACTCCCTCGTTCCTCGAACTACTTAAAATGTATAAAAAGATGAAAAACCGGAACCAATAGTAGTTTCCCAGTTCTCTTGGTAACCCGCTAACCAGCCGGCGGTCCCCAAACGGCCCCCGCCACCCAAGTGTCGCCTCGTTCGGTCTTATACGCGTTTATCTTTTTAATTGTGCCTACCCTGCCACGTTGTTTGCTAGATAGATTTATCACCCAGTTGTTTCCCTATTTGGATGTCCTTACGTTAGTATGGGTAGGATTTATAGACATATTGAAGGATATATTGACGTACCTTACGCAGACTAAACCTAGGTAAAATCTAGAATTCGATATACGAAAAGAAGTAATATACATGTTTTTTTGATGTGAAACATCTATAGCCGCACGTAAAACCGATTTCTGGCGTGGCCAGTTCAGTTCAGTGAAATACTTCAGTTACCATCAAACAATTGTCACAGTAATACCGTCCTCAGAGGAAACATCGAATATAACTATTACCGAAGTCGACAACGTTACGAATTAAGTAGTTACGATTTGAAATAAATTCGTAAATGTTTGAATTTAATGAAAATAAATGTTTATTCAATAAATAGTCATCGTTATCTAGAAAAAAAAACGTAATATTTTATTTTATCAATATGACATATTTAGTTCCTATCACAATTTGTTCTTTTCTGCATATTACTTTTACAAAATAATGTCGATGTTTCACATCTGCCAGGCGTCCGGTGACGGGTCACATTTTTTTTTTATTAAAAATGCACGTATTCTGGTGCTTTAGACGGCACCGGTCTCGCCATGTGTCACGTCACGCACCTCAAGAATGAACGAAATAATTGACGTGTATTCCCAACCTAATACCACATTCTTCAATGCGGTGTACTGCGCTAACATAATAGTACTTACTGCAACTAACTTTAGCGTTCCATACAACATATTAAGAAAAATCTTTATATACATAACCAAAGTACCATCAACACTACCTTTGCCATTACCAAAACAAAAGGTTAAAATTCATTTGGCACAACCCTAATAGCAAGAGCGCAACGTCGTATTTTGCTTGAATTGATAGGATTGGGCGGAGGATTACCAATTAGTTGCTAAATGCAGGTGGGCGGCTGAGGGTGGCGACCCCTGTTTTGTTTTTCATTAGATCCTTACGGCCGTCACCTAAAACTTAAACTTTCGAAATACTTTGTCTACTATGTCTAAATAGTTGTGAATTAAGACGTTAGTTATTTCGTTTCTTTTCTGACGATTTAAACGATGTAGAGAAGTGGAAAAACTACTTTTATCTCTTCACGCCTTCCCTCAAAGGATTTTTGAAGAAATAAGGTACCTGCACCATTTATCATGCTGAAAATATATTAATGTGCCTACGTTTTCGGCTTGTTCGGGATGTTTTTCCTTCAAGCTATCCGTAAATTTTGAATTATGATAAATAATGTTAAAAATAAATTAATGCAAATGCGAAACATTTATTTAAAATCAAGAACGTTACTTTTTTAGCCATTGATGATTTTCCGTCAATGTCAAAAATAAAAGGTTAAATTCAACAAAAACTATATACAAGTCACACAAAAATGAGTTAAATCTTTTAAAAACGTTGGCATAGTTTGTTCCACAAAATGCATGCTACTTGGTAAATGAAACATATTCTCCAGTTTCCAACAAAATTTACGTGCGCCTTTGTTTAGGACAAAGAAAAATTAAATAATTGATCCAAAATGTCAGAATACTCTTACTCCCGGCGCCGTCCGTATGTTGATCGTTTCAAAATGAACGACAGCCTGTTCGTGTCTAGACAAAAAGAGTACATAGTCGGTCATGAACGACAGGACAGTGTATCTTTACATTCCGGACACAACAGCTACTCACGTTCAAGGCACTCTTATTATAAAAGAGCACGATGTTCCTCGTTACGCCTCAGTGATGAAGAAGATGATAAATACCGGACCAGGAACAAAAGATTAATTGAAGATATTTCACCTAAACCCAAGGCAGCTGCGCCAATTAGTCACAATTTATTGCCACAAAGTAAGTTAATTATTTATCAAAAAAAAAGTTCAAATTAGATATTTGTTTCGTTTGCGTAGTTATTTTTACTTAACTAATTTCATGAGTATTAGAAACAAATCAATATTTTGGTAGTTAATAGGGGCCAGAACGTGCTGCAATAATAATAATAAATATCAAACATATTTAATATAAGAAATGTATGTCATTATAAATCTGCCCCTTTGGCTTCCTAGATTAATAATAATGAATTAATAAATACCTAGGACAATTCCACACAAATTGACCTAGTCCCAGAGTAAGCAAAGCTTGTGTTATGGTAACTAGACAACGATATATTTACTTATATAGATATATATATACTTAAATACAAAGGACATCCAAGACTAAGGTACAAATATTCGTGTTCATCACACAAATATCTGCCCTCAGCGGGATCCGAACCCGCGACCTCAAGTTTCGCAGTCAGGAGCTCTAACCACTAGACCAGACGGTCGTCCATAGTAGATATTGATAGAAAGACGAAACAGCTATAGATACTTAGCGAAAGTGTGCAAGACGAGGCAGAGGAGATCACGTTCCAACAACCTTGATCTAACTGATCGGAAACCCAAAAGACTGGAACGTCAAGAGTACTCGAAACCGGCGGGCATGTATGAAGATACTGATGAATGTGGACGAAGCGAAAGAGGTATGCAAGTCTAGAGAGAACTGGTGCTTTATTCTCTCTGCCTACACCGTGAAGGCGTGATGATATGTATATGTATATATGCATACGATAAGATACCAAGCTAAAATTTGTTTTATAACATGTTTTGTATCTGGCTGTAATTTTGATCGCCATTTAAGATGAAAAAGGAAAGTCTCCCCGCCGCATGGACTGGAATGACTACCATCGATTAGATGTGATACACTCTTTTATGGACGATTTAGAACTCGACTATCCATCCATATGTACCACGGCAGTTATTGGACAATCACTTGAAGGAAGGGATCTCAAGGTAATTATCATAGCGTTAGTCTCCCTCGGAGTAGGCAGAGAGATTAGTGCGTTAGTTATAATATGACAAAAGATTCTATTTAAAATAACATAAAAAAGGAATAACCTGCATACGTCTGAGAAGAAATTCATAGGTGTATGTATAGTCGTGCTTGAGTAACGGCGATGGACTCGCCATCTGTCACGTTGGCACCTAATATACCTCTGGCGGAAAGTAGGTGTGTGGGTATTACCTATACAGTCAAACCTGGATAAGTGAGAACTGGATAAGTAAGAAAACTCTATAAGTGAGAGTAATAGTCAAGACCCGTCATTTTAAGCTCCCAAAACCTCTATTAGCGAGAAACAGAAACCTCTGTAAGAGAGAGTCGTTTTTCCCTCATGGACCTCCGTAAGTGAGACTGCCACTTATCTATACCTCTATAAGCGACAGTCGAGCTTTATTTATTTTTGTTATTTAGGAACAAATGACAAAACCAATTACAAATTTAACATCTGCTATTTATGACTCATTCTTAACTTTCATGGAAATTCCTACCATTGTTTTTGCATTGTTTTCTCATAAATATTGTACCTATTCTATTTAGTGGAACTAAATAACGTTGTTTTTATTTTATCGCATTCTTTTCGAATGTACACGTGTGCCTGTATACCGTCCTGTTGTACTGTTTGTCGGAATTAATCAGTTATAGTTAATCAATTGCGAAGGAAAGTTCGGTTCTGGATCATGTCAAAACGGAAAATTAAAGTACTGTCATTAAGTGATAAACTTAAAAAAGCAAATGCTTTTGAATCCGGACATCCGAAAAATTTACGAGTTAGAGAAAAACTTTCAAAATACAAAAATAGAAACCCAAACGAAATTGACGGATTTTTAAAGATGTAAATAAGTTTTAAATAAAATAATATTACATAGTGCTTGAATTTTTGTATAATATATGTTGTGCATATTATGCACATAATTTTATCATATTACATATACATTATATACATTACATATTACATATCACAGCAAGTACGAATGTAGTACATTCGTACTTGCTGTGACTTGCTATTGCTGCGTACCTCTATAAGAGAGAAACGCTATCCATGTACCTGCATTAGCGAGAAACTCGGGTTAGTGAGAAACCTCTATAAGCGAGAATGAGATTGTGCTCCCTTGAACTCTCTCTTATCCAGGTTTGACTGTACACCTCTACCTACCCCTTCGGGGACCCTTGTGGGAAGGCGTGACGATATATTATTATTATTAAAAAATGAATTCACGTTGGTAATGCACGAGAGTTGTTTGAAGCGTCTATGGGTGGCAGTTATGCAGGACACATGCTTATCTGCCAGCTCTTGAGCATAAAGCAAGATTTGGAACTGCATTACTGCACTATTACTTTCGGGCTTCTTATATTTTTTTTATTAAAAATATTGCTTGTAAAGTGTTTTGCTTGTAGATTTTAAAGATATCGAACAGTGACGCAAGCAATGCATGTGTGTGGATGGACGCTGGGATCCACGCCAGGGAGTGGATAGCACCAGCGGTCAATACTTTTGTGGCTAACCACATCGCTAGGAATTTCGATAACCTTCCTACTAGTATCACAAACAAGGATTGGTGAGATATTATTATTAATAGTAATCTTCGCGTTCAACTGGAGATTCTGAGAGGTTTATGCAGAGGAGTAACAACATACAAATGGCGATCTCTTGAACTAGAAACATGAATTGCCTTCCCTGCCTGTCTTGCCTGCATGCCTTGAATTTAACTTATTTTCATTTACTGTACTACGTGGTATCATAAATTGCCGCCGGGGTTTGACCGCAAACGTTATTTTCACCATGCATCATTACATTGAAAATATTGTTCTTATCCGTACAGATGGAATTATGATAACATTACAGGTACTTTCTCCCCGTTGTAAATCCCGACGGCTATGAATATTCACACACCCACGATCGGATGTGGCGTAAAAGTCGCACCTGGCATGCTGGCCAATGTGTAGGAGTTGATCTTAATAGAAATTTCAGGTAAAGTTGTCTTTGTCTGTCTTTACAGATAGAAATATATTTAAACTTATCAGTGTAATATCCTGCCTCAGTAAAAAAAATAAAAACGTGATAATAAATCATTAAGCTGATCAATATAAAGTCGTCGTTCAGTTAACCTATTATCTACGTAATCATTTATATTTTTTATGCTAAACTGATAACTAAACTTTTAAGCTTATTTTCATAAAGGTAGATAAAAAATGTGTTAATTTAGTTTCAATTGGGGAGGCAAAGGGTCTTCAGACACGCCAACCAATGCTTTCTTTCGAGGACCACGACCTTTTTCGGAACCGGAGTCATCTGCAATCAGGGTAAGCACATACTTATTAGCAAATGCAATAACACAATATTATACCAGCGTTTGTAAACTTAAACGAGTGGCCAAAATGATCACATGCAATGTAACAATCATCGATTCAAGCTGCTGATGGTCTGTACACTATTCATGAGTTTTTCTGAATTGAAGTACGGTGAAATCATCACTCCGCGCGCTCAATTAAATGTAGATAAGTATTTGTGAGGAAACCTTATTAATGTTAAGTAATAGAAATAAGGCAAAGACGTATGTATATGTCAAGTAGCTCGTAAGCCTTACACAATAAGACAAATGTCGATTCCGTCGACCTATGTCGGCAGCATTCACAATCTTTTATTCAACGTAAGGGACATAGGGAACACTTATTGAACGTCACATACCCTGTTAAATAAAAACTAAAATTACCACCATAAAAAAAGAACCTGTCGGGAGAACTTGATTTTTTTTCCGCTGAGAAGTAAGCTGCTATTACAATTCTGCCCTTTGCTTCAGGGACTCTAATGATGTGAATATGTTAAGACAAGTAGGTCAAATCTCTCATTAGTAATGCTGTATTTCCGTGGCAAGTTTAATATCCAAAAACTCACTCGTTATACGGGATGCTTGCGATGGGGTTAAAAGCTCCTGCCTTAGCCTCTGATCTTGATGCAACAATTATCTCTACCGAGATAAGAAGGCAAGAAGGCATTCGCAATTGCAAGTGACACGTCACTGTTCCACGGGAGAGTGCCATGATGGTTATGCAACAATGAGTAAAACAGATTCTTTAATATAAGATGACATTATCTATAATCAATCAACAAGTTTTCTAAGGCGGAGACTTTATAAAGCAAAAATTCTATATAATAAGTCTCTATATCTCTATAATATCTCTATAATATCTCTAAGTTTTGATCGCTTTTAATTTGATTATTCATTTCAATTGCATTATGATATTTGACTATATACCTATAAGAGCATTTCTCAATAAGCGAATTATAATTATGCAAAAAGATTTTTCAAATTGGATTTTTAATTCCTGAAATTAAAGCGGACATACAGACTCAGCCTCTTTATAAAATTATGAGTTATATATATACAAAATTTAGTAATTACAAATTCTCAATAGTCCCGTTACATGACGTAAAATGACGATGAAAATACGCTATCAATTGGCGATAATGTGCCGTTGATACCAAAATCGTGTCATAGCTACTGAACGCAGAGATTAAACTGCAAACAGGATTTAGTCGTAAATCAATTGCAATGCCTGCTGCATTATTATTGTCGATCCAATACAACTATTTTAGCAATAATGTATAATAAGCTGGGCCCCGCGGTTGCACTCCCGTTACATTGGCTTATACATGACTAGCTGTGCCCACGACGGCTTTTTTATCTTTCGTAAAAATGTTTTTTTTTTCAATAAAAAGTATCCTATGTTTCTTCTAATACCTCCAAGAATATGTGAACAAAGTTTTATAGTAATCTCTTAAGTAGTTTTTACGTGAAAGCGTAACAAACAAACTTACATTCACATTTATAATATTAGTAAGATGTATCAGAAAATAGAAAATTTTTCTTCTTAAAGCTGTTTGTTTGCCACCCTTGTGGTATAAAAAAAAATAAGTTATGTTATATTGTATCATCATGTTCGTCGTCATATTCCGAGGGTGGTGAATATGACAAGCATGCGGTCGGCCTGATGGTAAGCGGTTACCGCCGCCTATGGACGCTTGCAACAGCAGGGGTATCACTCGCGCTTTGCCAACCCTGCAGGAATCGTTTCACACCCTTCTTGAAGAACTCCATGATGTACTCTCCAGGGAAAACCTCTAAACTTAAAAAATAACAAAATGACAACATTATTCAAGGCCGTAATCTTCACTCCGAAACAGGTTATTTCCAAAAACTATTAATGACATAAAATGATTGTACAATTTCAGGACGTGATTTCTGAATCGGGTATTAAATTTAAAATTTACATAACACTGCATAGTTTCGGTGAAGTTATTATATTCCCATTTTCAAGCAAAGACGACATATGCCCTGACTATGTGCGTTTGTTAGAAGGTGCTACTGTCATGTCCAAGGTAATACTGCAATAATTACCTAGGTACTTAGTATATTACTCATCACGTAGAGTCATTCACAAGGTAGGCAGTTGTAGTAGAGGAGTTAGGAGTAGTTCCAGACCTCTTACACTTTATCCACATTCATCAGTCTCCTCATACATGCTCGCCGGTTGTACAAACTCCCTAAGTCATTGTTTCCTAACTCATTAGGGCGTTAACTTAGCGTCGAACTTCTCTCAAGTTTTCTACAGGCGCTATACCATTAGTGTCATTGGATTAAATATTTATTAGTTAATGGTTGAATATGGCTACTAGTAATGTAAAATTTCTGCTTTAAGCGAATTATTCACAGTTGACTCATCAGCTTTTGTTATTTTGCTAAGAAGCTTTTATATAGGAACTTATTGCTGAATAGCCTTATCGCTATCTCGATTATTTTACCGATAGGCTATCTACGACACCAATGGCACGATATATAAGGTCGGCATTTCTCGAGACGTGATGTACAGAGCGTCTGGCACCAGCAACGACTGGTGTTACGGAGTCGCTGGCATACCTTTCTGTTACCTCATAGAACTAAGGAGCAAGAAACATAGATTCAAACTACCAAAAGAAGAAATCGAAGAAACCGGCAATGAAATCTTAAACTGCATCAAAGCTTTAGTGGAATTTGTAGATAATTACAAGCCGCCAGTCATAGTTTCGCCTAAAAGCAGTTGTTTTGGGAGGTACGTTAAAAAACCTTTTTTGTCGCAAATAGTTTGTCTATTACTCATAGTAATATGTCACGTGATCTACGGTCTTGGACCAATGGAACGAATTTGTATCAGTGTCAAATTATGCTTCAAAATTGTTCAAGTGATAATAAAACAAAATTACGGAAATATAATTTACATAAAAGTAAAAGTAATTTAGGCAAAGTGGCACCGCCGGTTCAAAGGTCGCAAGTATGGGAAGTGAGGTTCACTAGGGAAGGCCAAAGATATTTTGTAAAATCGCTGGATACCGTGGGAGGTGCGTAACACGTTTTTAGCAAGAATTTGGTGAATAAATGAATGAAATAAAAAAATTTATGAAATAAAATTGTTCGATTGAGACTCTGATATGAGGAGGTCGGTGAAATTATTCACCAAATTGGCACAGAGACAATATAGCATTGAAGATCAGCGGTCGAATACACCATCCAATACTTTTGGCGCAATTTTATTTAGTTTACATCTAAGCCGAGCTAACAAGCGCAACGGTCAGTTTTATTTTATTTTTTATCGACCTATGCCTATCATAAATGTCTTTATACCCGCGGATTCGCCCGCATATTATTTGGCAAACATTTTTTGTTTTTGCAAACGTCTTTTAGTATCTTAGATGTGGATGCTAGACTGAAGTAGTCTTTTATTTTTTTCACATAAATTGACCTAGTCCCAAATTGAGCAAAGCTTAACTAGACAATGATATATTTACTTATATAGATAGATATATACATAAATACATAGGACATCCAAGACTAAAGTACAAATACTCGCGTTCATCACACAAATATCTGCCCTCAGCGGGATTCGAACCCGTGACCTCAAGATTCGCAGTCAGGAGCTCTAACCACTAGACCGTACGGCCGTCTTAATCGGTTCTTCTTTCTTTGGATTAAAATTTTAGCAATCAACATCTGGAAGGAGGAGGCCAGCACAATGGATATAATGGTAGAGGGGCCTAGACTAGCCCAGGTGGCCGGGATGCTCCACGAGCGAGAGATCCCTTACGCCATCGCTGTCGGAGACCTCACTGCAGTCCGAGAACGGGAACAAGGGGCTACCGTGTCGAAGACCTTGAAACGGAACTCGAGTAAAGGTAACAATCATCATATCATATCATTTATCATCTAACTCCCGCCGAGGCCTTAACGGGATAGGCAGAGAGTATAGAGCGCCAGTTCTCTCTAGACTTACACACCTCTTTGGCTTCGTCCACATTCATCAGTCTCTTCATACATGCTCGTCGGTTTCGAGTACTCTTGACGTTCCCGTATTTGAGCGCCCGATCGATTTGATCCATTGAAGGTAACAAATATACTCTTATATATTTAACTTTACGCCGTCCCACAATGGTGCCCGACGGGGGACCAATATTAGTCGGAGGTATATTTTAGGTATCAACGTGACAGATGGCGAACCCATCCCATTTCTCAAGCACGAGTGTTTTGCATAGTCTTTTAATTTCTATCGACAAAAATGCTATTAGTATGAAATAATAAACGTGTTATACTGGAAATAATATTATTCGTATGGCAATTTATCATAGAAAATATTTTGTTGATGTCGATTCTAATGACATTCGGCTCTCAATACGTATTTTGATGAATAGATACAATAAACCAATTAAACTAAATGTTTGGTGGAATTGTTGTGAACGAACAATTCTAAAGGAAAGTCAGCGACATCAATACAATAAATCGTCTAGACATAAATACTTATTACTAAAGCGCAAAGCTGGGACAACTAGCTAGGTTAATAGGTATATAAAATAGGTCTTGTGACTGCAATCTGGGAGTCCTAGCCGATGCTCGCACGGAACAAACAACTAACCTACAGGTATTTGTTCCGAGGCTGGGTATGTTGTTTGCGATATAAATACGCTTGTGGCTTGCATGAGCAAAGATTTTTATTGCTTAGGTCTCTTAAGCTGAGTAGCAGTGGTAATTAATATTGGTTTTAGATTAGTAAAACAAATAATGGCATCATCATTATAAATTATAGAACTAAGACCGCGTCTGCCTGTCTATATTCTTTAACTAAACTACTGCTACTGTAAACTACTCCTACTGTAAACTACTCCTACTGTAAACTACTGCTACTGTAAACTACTGATCGGAATTTCTTGCAGTTCTCACCAACACATATTGATCCAAAATAAATACATTTATGAATGATTATACACTTCTCATCAGAAAAATTTAAGCACCTTGCAAGTTTATGTTTTGTAAGGATTATTAGAAAAAATTGTATACATATTTAGGAATATATGACAAATGTTGTTTAATAGCAAACTATATAAAGTATGATGAGAAGTATATATATATATATATATATATATATATATATATTTAACGTGGAAGAAACCGAATATGAAGTAAACATTCTGAGTTATAAAACTGATGCACTGATTAATTGTTCCCATAATTTAAATGGTTGATGCACGTAACGTTGCGGTGTCTGCAACTGACAAATTAGCTTACAATGACGTCATAAACATTTGGGTGTGGGATTCAATTTCATCACTACATAAACACACATTCCCTTTTATAATCACACTACGAGCTTTTCGTTCAAGGACAAAATCGAAAGCACAAACGCTCCTGAGTGACGGCGATTGACTCGGCATGTCAAACCCGTTTACACCACTGCCTTCCCATTAGAAGACTTGTGGGAAGGCATGAAAAATATAGCGAACTATTATGCAGTAATATTTTTTCTCAGGTCGCGTCATGGACTGGAAAAACTACCACCGACTAGATGTAATCTACGCATTTATGGAAAACTTGGCGACAGAATATCCCTACTTATGCTCGGTCATCGTTATTGGACAATCTGCTGAAGGACGCGATATGAAGGTACCAGTACGGTAGTTTTACAAAACATATATGTACATTTAAAACTATAGCTACGGCAATGAACTTGTCATTTGTCCTGCTAGCATACAATATATCCGGTGCACAGAGGGTGTGGACCTCTGCCTACATCTTTTAGGACGCTTATGGGAAGACAGTTTCTGTACACAATTTTTATTGGAATATATTATGCAGAATAGCCTAAGATTTAATACGTTCTCCAGAGACAAATGCCTCCTTTGCCTATGCTCACTATTCCGGTACATTGTTAGGACGTCAAGAATGAGTTCTATTCATGCTTTAAGGAAGCATGAATGGTTCTCGTTACCTTAGGAAAACTCAGCGTCAAGTATTACACTATATTACACTTAAATATATCTCTGGCGGTAAGTGGGAGTGTGGCTACTAACTACCTATGCACCTCTGCCGATCCCTTCGGGGACCCTTGAGGGAAGGCGTGAGGATATATATATATATATATATATATATACATACACTTAAAGTCTATTAACATTTAGTTATATGTAGGTATAAACGTTTTTATTTAGGTACATGTTTTACTTGCTTTAAGCCTCCCAGTAATAATCAGATTAATATATCTGCCCATGAAAATGCTCCTGTTAATAATGATTTATTCGATTCCTAATATAATTATATTTAAGGTATTAAAGATATCAAATGGCAACCCTGACAACACAGGCGTGTGGGTAGACGGCGCTATTCATGCTCGCGAATGGATCAGCACCGCGGTGGTAACATACATGGCGGACAGACTTGTGCGGACATTCAATGAACTACCGGAAACGGTTACAAATAAAGACTGGTTAGTTAAACGCAATTTCTACTCATTTTGGGTACTAGTTTGATACAATTTGTAAAAAGAACACTTCGTGCAGTGTCGAAGTCGAGATATTAAGTGTATCACCGTAATATACTTCCATCAGAATAATCGAAAGAACTTGCATGCTTATGTTTTGTAAGGATTATCAGAAAAGTTTGTATATATTCCTAACTAAAAACATATATATATATATACTAGCTGTCCCGCCCAGCTTCACCCGGGTGAAAAAGTGTAACTTCCTGAACCTAACACGATCGCAGCGCCACCTATCGGGTCCAATTGTGATGTAAGCTATCCTATCTTTCAAGTTGGATCAAACTGCATACGGTGTGCAAATTTGATTAAAATCGGTTAAGTTGTTTATGAGCCCATCGCGGACAAACAACGTGACAATGTCTTCCCACAAGGGTCCCCGAAGGGGTAGGCAGAGGTGTAAAGGTAATACCCATACACCCACTAAAAACATGTTTCTGATAATCCTTATAGAGAGAAGTGTATATATGGAATTATAAAATGACATACCTAAAAATAATCGTATTGCTTTCTTATGAAAACTCGTTATGCAATGCAACTAAAATATATCTCTGGCGGAAAGTGGGTGTGTGGGTACAATGACAATGCAATTGATACTCGAAGCTACTTATAACTCATTTGAATATAGCAATTATTTTTTATATACCATAAAGGTAGTGCAGACCAAGTATGCGTTCCAGTGGTATTGGTCGCGCTTTGTTCACCCTGCCAAATACCCTTTGCGTATCTCGCTAGGTGTGATTAAACAATGATTATGGCATCCAAATATTAGTGATGTATGCTATTTTATATATTTCCAGGTATATCCTCCCAGTTCTAAATCCAGATGGATACGAATACACACACACCCATGACAGGATGTGGCGTAAGAACCGGACACAGTACGGAGAATGCATCGGTGTGGACCTCAATAGGAACTTTGGGTAAAGTCCAAAATAGGCTTACAACGCAAGCTTAAATCCATTTTTACTTGAGTCTTAAGTAATTAATATTGCAAGCTGGCTTAATTCAATGGCGCAAAGTTCTACTATTGCGCATTGGGTTCTCTTCATACGCCGTGAAGAGTATCACCACACGGCGTGATGATAAAGATCCTCACGCCTTCCCACAGGGGTCCCGAAGGAGTAGACAGAGGTGTATCGCCGTTACTCAAGCACAACTATACATACGCCTTTGAATTTCTTCTCAGACGTATGCAGGTTTCCACTCGATGTTTTTTTTTTTTTTTTTATACAACAAGAGTGGCAAACAAGCATACGGCCCACCCGAAGGAAAACGGTTACCGCAGCCTATTTACGCTTACAATACCGAAGTATCACTTGCGCGTTGTCACTCTGTGTTCGAAGAGTTGTACTGTGTTGGCAGCATAATGGGACTAATCCCTTTGCTGCCAACACAATACAACAATCCTCCCCCATCCCAAGGAGCTCATTACTGGAAACCTTATTCCGCCGCGTAACCGCGTAGGAACACAACACAATAAATTGTGTTATTTGGGCTACGGACTTCTATAAGGTGGAGGTCCCGCCCCAGTCGGGCAGCTCCAAATTCGAACGGGAAACCCGTTATGCCCTACCTCTCTCACTTTCCTTCACCATAAAGCTCGTGGTGTGCCTAATCACTGTACTAAAGTAAAAAAAGCTCATTGATACAATCGGTATTCGAACTTGCGATCTCTGTATCGCAGGCAACTACTCGAACCACTCGGCCACATGAATGTGGTAGGTACATGACATTTTTTTTTTATTAATTTATTATTTACCGGCGCTTGCACTCCAAATAAAATAATTACATTTCAAATTACAATAATAATGTAATTAATTATATTAAACGTTTATTTATTTATGAATGCTGTGTTCGCAAGTATAAAGAATATAAGCCAGACTTTTTATGTTACAAGCTATGGATGGGGCGAGAAAGGTGAGGAGGGTTCATCAGACGATCCTGGAAGTATTTTCTTCAAAGGTCCTCAACCTTTTTCCGAACCAGAAACTGCGGCCGTTCGGGTAACTTATTTTTTCTTCTTTACTTGTAGAGATTTAAGAAATTCAAAGATCCAAACAATTTTTTGTAATCTTTAAATTTTCCATCACCTTACATACATACCACGTAAAATTAAAATTTATACGATTTGTAAGTTAATCTATATTTCTCAATTAAGGTACATTTTATTCTATTGAGAAATAAATGTCTAAATAATATTAATTCATAAGAATACGTCCAGTATGCTTATTCAGCACGAGTTAGTTATAAGGTTATATTAAAGTTAGTTATATTGAAGATGCATATTTCTTTTCAGAGCGCCATTTTGGACACGTCAACATCTTTCAAAGTGTTCCTATCATTCCACAGCTATGGCGAAGTTATTATTTTCCCTTGGGGGTACACAAGTGACCCTTGCCCTGATTATGTGGAGCTGCTGGAAGGAGGAACGGCCATGGCAAAGGTCAGATTGTTTATATGTATTTTATTATAAGTTCTTCGTCTGATCTAGTGGTTAAAGCACCTACGAAAGCGACCGCGAAACTTGAAGTCGCGGGTTCGATTCCCGCTGAGGGCATATAGTTGTAATGAACATGTGTGTGTTCCTTAGTCTTGGATGGCTTATGCATCTATGTATATAAGTACATATATCGTTGCCTAGTTACCATATTACAAGCTTTGCTTAATTTGGGCCTACGTCAACTTGTGTGGAATGGTCCCCAGGAATTTATTATTTATTATTATAGGCAATATACGAGTCGAGTGGCCATACTTACAAGGTTGGAAGTACCAAGGATCTAATGTACTACGCAGCTGGTACCAGCGTAGACTGGAGCTACGCCGTCGCCAGCATCCCTTACTCGTACATGGTGGAGCTCAGGGGGAAGAAGCATAGGTTTCTATTGCCTAAGGAAGAGATTATACCCACTTCCGATGAAGTATTCAATGGAGTACTTAAACTCATGGATTTTGTAGACAGAAGATGCAGAAGCACCCAGTCGTGTGCATGCCCAAGATAAATTATACCAGAGAAGTTAACTCAAAATATTTGTAAATTCATATTTTAAATCATGTTCTCAATTGTATTACGTTATTAAGGGAAGTAAACACAGTGCAACCATCCAAAACTTTGTTTGAGTACTAATTCAGAAACAGCTACAAAAAGAGGTGGCTGAGCGTTACGGTAGATATTTTTTTGAACTTAAGATTTTTTTTGAAGTGATTGCGTATTATCATACCACGGGCTTTACGGTAAAGAAAAATATCGAGAAGAAAACATCATATGTTTGAGAAGACAATTGTGCCCGAGGAACGTCGATGGACTCGCTGTCTGTCACATTGGCACCTAATAACTCAACGGCAAAAATGAGGGGTACATCTACATCATTTGCCTACCCCTTTGAGGACCGTTGTCAAAAGGCGTAAAGGCGTAATTATTGGCTACAAATTGTATCATTCCTGTAGGATATATATTATAACCTACATGTCTACAATAGTGTATTATAAAATGTACAATTCAATAACCTCTGCCAAATTGCCTCGCTGATGTGGTTGCGAGTATAATGGATGCAATCCAAAACTTTTTGAGCATAAAGCCGTACAGTTGTAAAGGTTGTGTATTTTAATAAATATGCGAATAATGAAACGATGTAACGAAAAATTATGATAACTTTATTTACAGACATTGCATTATCTTATAACACAATCAACAATTCTTTAAAAACGTTACGACTCGAAACTCACATTCATTTATCTAACGTAAAAACATCTATTAATCGACAATAATCACTATATTATTCGTACCGAACACGGAATTCGTAAACGATCTGACACGACCGCGACGTGCTCGTACCACGAATTGTCTCATATGTCAACCTCGGACGGTAAACAGACCGATCGTAAAATCTTTAAAACACCAATCACCACAAGTATGCTGGCTAGTAAGGTCGCCAGACATCAACAGGCCGTCTTTCCGACGCCATTAAAGATTTGCTTCGAGTTCGGACACCTTGATCGGCCCACTCAGGAGACGCAGGCCGCTTCTTTCCCGTGCCTGATACAGTGGAGCCTTCTTCCTCTCTATCGGGGCTGGAATTCGAGTCTTCTTGAGGAGGTGGTGGTCTCAGCCACCAATCGTAACTGCCGTAAAGCTGTGAGTAGAGCCAAGCTGGAGGGGTTGGAAGAAGCGGAGAATTGAGGAAGAGTTGTGCTGCAAGAGCGCTGTGGAACAGGCTGGAGGATGGGGCGAGGGGTTGGAGGGGCTTCCTGATTCTCGTGACAGAGGTGAAGGCTCCTGGACGGTCGTCGGGCGGCGGGCTGCTGGAAGCGGTAACGGATATATCGTCCTCTTGTGGTGAGCTCGGTCGGGAGTTGGCCGGGCTTGTTGTGCTGTGCGCGTGCATTGTTGTAGGATTATCTGATGCCACATCTGAAAAAATATTAATGTTTATATCCTGTATGAAAGTTTTCTAGCGTAAAATATCGTAAGGAACAACTGTATAACTGTCTTAAAATAAAACAAAAACAGTAGGACTTGGGACTTGGCGCATGTAGGTATACAAAATTTGTGTCGACGCAATATGTTCCTTATTTTGGTTACAGATCTCTCTAGAAATAGTAAATTTGTACATTTATTTTATTTACTATTTAGATTTAGGTGATAATAAGCTAAATAAATGGTACCAGTGTCATGCGTCGCTGGTGTCACGTGAGGCTGCGCATGCGCCGGTGGAAGGACGTGGGGCGCGAAGTGCGGATGTGTCGGTAGTAATGGCGGAGGGTAGTGGCGGGCAAGGGCGCCCCATTCGCCTCCTGGTAAGCCTGCCAACTGGTGGGCTATGCCTATAACAAAGAAGATGATATAAACGTTACACGATATAGGTATAAGGTTTCCTCATGGAGCTTTTGCTTGGATATATTTTCATTTTAACCATAACATCAAATCTTAAGCTTAAAGTTTATTTATACACTGGTTCTATGTCACTCTCCGTCGTTAGTTCCTCATTAAAATGCCATCTGCATTAGTATGTACATGCATATCATCTTGCTAAATCCCTAACGGTAGGAAGATAGTGCATAGCACAACTTCTCTCAAAACTTACAGACCTAGCCAGTAATATGCATAGGATATATGTAGCAATCAAAAGTCATTCGAAAGTTTGAAATTCAATCATTGACACAATGGTAGCGAGGAATTATCTAGAACGCTCCGCTAACGCTAACGCGCCACTTAACGCAGTCATTGGAATATTTAAATAATGAGCCCCTCGCTCGCCCATCGCGTGTTCAGTTTGCGCCTTATCTCCGTCGCGGCACTCCTCAATTGTTACCCACCTTCAAATGCCCGACATTTACTTTGAAATCAAACAACCTTGGAAAATATAATCTGATTTATAATACATTTCGAACAACAGTTCAAAGGATTTGAGTTAGTTGGTATCTATCGAGTAAACCTTACCTTATTGGGTAAACTTTGAAGATAAGAGGTAAAATACACAACAGAACCAACTGGTTGACTCAATTGTTTGCGCTCTAACTTTAATAATATATCGTTAAACCTAAAATTATTTTCCCTAATTTGGAGGAATTACCAAACGCAAACAAAATAGATAAGAATCCTTAAAAAATCTTGAACAGTAATACATATTTTTTCGAATCTACGAGTCTTCATTTATTCTGGCCAGCGCTACAATAGATTAGAGGTAGATATGCGTACATAACTTAACGAAGAACGTTAAGCATAATATATCATTGTAATAGAAAAATCACACATGCTATCTGTAAAATCACATATATTTAAACAAATAGGAAATATGTTTTGGCGTCATAATTTCCAGTTGACATTTTTAAGCGCATAAATTAACAAAGTTTGCCGGCGCCGCGCCGCGACCCCGTATATTCGGCTTAACCCTTTAGCACCCACCTTGGGTAATTCCCACCCCGAACCAACCCAACCCTTTCAGCAATAGAATAAATTACAGGCCGTTTTATGTCGCAGATACCGACGGTACGAAAATGTAAAACACATTATTTTGAATCCGACCGCTTAGCCTTTAGAGCTGTAGTGCTTTATGAGTTCGCTGCAATTAGACGAGCTGCTTTTTAGGATTAGGCCAGGGTTAATCTTGGCTCGAGCGACTCGCTTTTACGATAACGATGCGAGATATCAAATCTACGCCCAATTCAATCAGCTGTATTAGCTTGTGTAAAGTATTAGCCGTTAAAGTAAACTGATTGGATGATAACATTCAGGCTTTCCTCTTGCCTAAAACCTATTAAAAGCTTTAATTTATCTTGTCTAAATTTTCCCACCTGTCCACTCTATGAAGACGGAAAATGAAAAAACTCACATTTGACTGAGACGAGTAGAGACACAACTTGGCACTTCAATTTAGTTGCAATTAGTTTGCAATTTATATTTATAATTCTAAGATCAAATAAGTGTTCTTTAATTATCGACCTTAACGCGTAACGCGTTCAAACAGTCCAACTCTGCCTCTATACAATAATTAAAAAGTACAACAAAAGTACTATACCTAGTCTTCGCGGAACTGATTCTAGACCTTCTGAATTAAAGTCAGTTTCATATTTCAGACCATCAACATCTAACAGAACAGTAAAAGAAAAACATTTGCTTATTTATCGGCAGACTTATCTTGTTATTGAAATCACATGTGCGCCTGTACAGAAAAATAAATAATAGTTTGTTTTAGTTCGGTTTTCTATAAAAAGCGTGTTTATTCGTTTTTTTAAACTATTATTTATTATCTACTTTTTAGTTATTAGTGTATTGTCATCGGTCCTCGATAAATCTACAAAGTTTGAACGAAATCTGGCCGTTTAAAGTGGGTCAAAATCGCGCCCAAAGAAGTCGGTTACAAACATACAGGTGAAGCTAATATAAAGCGTGTAGTGACAGCAAGCGCGCCCGCTCGTAAGAACCACCGCTCACATACATTATAAGGCGCGGCCAACTAGTTCCTTACGGTCAGGTTAGGCACAATGAAGCATAGAAGAGCACAAAATACGTATAACCGCTATACCAACTACACTAGTATACTATTTACAAATCGATATTACCTAATGCTACAAGCAATAAGAATCTAAAATAAGAAGAATTAAGTATGAGCTAGAGCAATTATTTTAGCTGTTCGATCAAATATGACAAAAGCTCCAGTAAGGATAAAAGGTTAAGACTTGAATGCAAGCGGTCGACATTCAAAGAGAGCTTTCTTTTTGCTGAGAGCATCGGCTTCAGATAATAATATCCGCTTGGATGGAGGCAAAAAAACAACAGGCTCCAAGATTACGCGTCGCCGTTGTCGGTCGGCGCAAACACATCGACAAGACCGTTGTAAACCGACAACATGAAATAGTAATGTTATATGATCATTATTACTGTAAGATAAGCCGTGGTGGCCGAGTGGTTCGAGCAGTTGCCTGCGACGCAAAGGTCGCAAGTTCGAATCCCGACTGTACCAATGAGTTTTTCTGAACTTAAGTACAGTGATTAGTCACACCACGAGCTTTACGGTGAAGGAAAACATCGAGAGGAAAACCTGCATACGTCTGAGAAGAAATTCAAAGGCGTATGTATAGTCGTGCTTGAGTAACGGCGATGGACTCGCCATCTGTCACGTTGGCAACTAATATACCTCTGGCGGAAAGTGGGTGTGTGGGTATTACCTATACACCTCTGCCTACCCCTTCGGGGACCCTTGTGGGAAGGCGTGAGGATATATTATTATTATATTATTTTACTGTAAGATATTTATTTAAAGAATAATATTAGATATATCATCATGCCTAATCTCCAACAGGGTAGGCAGAGAGAGTAGAGCTTCGTCCTTATTCATCCGACTCTGCGTTTTCGCCTTAAGTGCCAATAATATAGTTTTGTAAAACACAGTTTTTAGATATATTTTTGAAGAAAAACAAGCATATTTTTTTCAATTTTTTATGCGAATTGGTTCACAGAAATATACATATTAAGTTATACATATTCATTATAAATATTTAAAGACTGTTGTAAGTATGGTATTATGTCTTTAAATTTCTTCAGAAACGAATAAAAGTTTCCGTAACATTTTTTACTTGAAAGCTCTCTTCATAAGTAAATAAATAAGTATATCACTATTCACTACTTAAATCGGAAAAACTCATAAATATAATACAGTAACGTCGGAGCTCAAACTTGCAATCTTGTTTTTTTGTAAGTGAACTCAAATTACTATGCCACCACGGCTTTGATTCAATAATTACCTTATTAAACTTTAATTAGATTCAGGAGAAAAACGTTATTCACGCCTTTCACCTCTGGTACATCGCTGTGTTTTATCGGTGACATGAAAAATGGCAAGGCGCTGTTTCATTTTATATTCCTTGTTGAAAGTAGCAAAAGAAAGGGCCGCCCCAGACGATTTGCATTCGTTAAAACTGGTGGAATTCTTTGTGTTGTGTGCACGATGTGTAATCATTGTATACGCTGACCGGAGGATTTACATCCAACTATGTTGCTATTAATATCGATAAAATATAGATAGACGTGTATTATAATTACTTAGTCTTTTTATGGAATCATACATTTATCGTCTGCGTTATATAAAACTTGTTATATACGAGTAACTAGGTAGGCATGGTTAGGCATTTAATGTTTCCCTAAGTCAGATCCATTGTTAAATATTTGAAAAAATAGAATAATCATTCTTTTTAACAAAGTCAAAAGCAAAATGAAAACAAAATGTTACACAAGTATCAAAATAGTTCATATTGGATTGGCCGTATCCAAAGACGTGCCAGTCCGCTACATTTCCCCGGAAGAAGGGTTTTTTTCTTCGACTTTGAAAAATCGCGCCGCGCCGCGAGAGGGTTGAGCCCAAACATTTTAATGCCATTTGCTAGATTGCGTCTTGCATTTTTCCTGCCTCCAATACAGTGCTAATCCTCGAAGACGACCGGGATTACACGGATAAAAAGTATCCACGTTCTTAGTGCGATTCCCTTGTCCCGGATTAGGGGAAATTTTTAACAACTCTTCTAAGATCCTCCGCGGTGATTAGTGAAAGGGTTGGGGAAAGCACTTTACCGTAATTATTTATCCAGCGTCACTATTAAATGTTCTAGGGCGAATTCTGGCTCCCTTATGGTTTACCTCTAACGTAGTCAAGGTGATTAAAAAAGTTGTGCTTAATAAGCCCATAAGTTAACCATATTTATGAATTATATTATGAAAATAAATGAAAAAAAAAAAATATTATGAAAAAATAAAAAGCCGTGGTGGCCGAGTGGTTCGAGCAGTTGCCTGCGACGCAACGGTCGCAAGTTCGAATCCCGACTGTACCAATGAGTTTTTCTGAACTTATGTACAGTGATTAGTCACACCACGAGCTTAACGGTGAAGGAAAACATCGAGAGGAAACCTGCATACGTCTGAGAAGAAATTCAAAGACGTATGTATAGTCGTGCTGGAGAAACGGCGATAGACTCGCCATCTGTCACGTTGGCACCTAATATACCTCTGGCGGAAAGTGGGTGTGTGGGTATTACCTATACACCTCTGCCTACCCCTTCGGAGACCCTTGGAGGAAGGCGTGAGGATATATATTTATATATATATATTATGAATTATGCACCCGGCAGGCGTTGGAATGCCACGCAAATTTCATTGGAATATTTTTATTATCTTTCGAGCCCGGAACGCTCGCAGGCGTCTCCAGAACACCCTGAGCCTTCATCACGATCTGATCAATAGTTTCGGAACGCATAGAGGACAAATATATAAATATATTATATCTATGTATAATTTGATATGGTGTTTTAGTGAGTTTAGACTCTTGACAAATAAAGACCTCCAACGTCAAACAAAAAGACCAATATTATATAGAACGTACAATTAGTGGCAATAGTGATAGTAGCGGCACCATTCATGGTTACCATTAAAGGAAAGCCGAGTACGGTCTGATAACAAAAGGCCTGAAAGAATGTGGAGCATTAAAAATTTAATATATATTCACTTACTAATCATAGGTAATTGTTTCTTTAAAGACTTATAAAAATCATACAGAGAAAGATATAAGGGGTTTTTAGTGGATATGTTTTTGGATATGTTACTGGATTGGCAGAACGAGTGTTCGTCATTGATTATTACAAAAACCTATTAAACAAACTTGCCTGTACATTTTTTTACATTTTTTATTTGTCAACAGGTTAGGTAGAGTAATACTTGCATATAACGGGTACGAAGCAGAAAATATTTCATTTCATGTATGTTTGAAAGTTTCCAAAGTACGTAGGTAGGTACATGTCGTTAGGGATGACGGCACTACCGGGTTAGCAAGACAGATGCCCTTCGTACATCATAAGGTTAATAAGAGGGCTCGCGAACTAACGACGCCGCTTTGTCAACGCGCCTTAACCCGCCCGCCGCCATCTTGGGACGCCATGTTGGATCTCAATCTGCTTAGCGCTTAATGAATTTGCGTCTATTGATTTTGTTAAACCCCTTTTTGTTTTGCTTAATTAACCTTTGGCGTATAAAGGTAGCTGCGACAAGAGGGTTGGCGGTTGAATATAGATATTGAATATATGTACCTATATTTGCCTATAATGATTTAAGAAGACTGTTAAGACGGACAATCTCAAGATTACGCAAGCAACACGTTTTTTTTTGTTTTAACATAATTCATTTATTTATTCTTACTTAACTTGTCATTACGTTGCCCCAATGCGATAGTGTAGAATACAAGAACAAGGCCCATAGATCACTTCACAATGGGTTCGTGTGGCACTGGTCCCCGAAAGCGACAAAACACCACGTTTGCGGCCAGAAGTCCTCGTCCAAGGCAAGGTCTAGGTAGCACGTCGCCACGCGCACCAAGAGTGCCTTAAAGTTAACGTTGTGGCGCGACTCCAGCATCTACACTCTCAGCCTATACTTAAGCTTCCGGGGAACATATTCCACTATGTCTTCTGCCTTTATAGTGTAGTGTAGGCTTGACATATAGACCGGAGCTTCAGCTGCGCTGCACGTAAGGTAACATTAGGCTCCACACCAATTTTGCCGCAGCGGTTCTGAGCCATGCATGAACGGCGCTTTTTCCTAATGTGATGGTATATATTATATTATAATATCTGAATATGTATGTTAAGAAATATTAATTATTCTTGCGGCTCTAGACAAATTTATTTTCTTTTAGTGCTCACGCTATCCAATGTATAGCAATGGCATTGTGAGTGCCAGAAAATCCTGTTTAAAATTACAAGTTTTTCTCATGATTTTATCCACCGTCACGAGCACGTGGTATGTAAATAACTATATTTATTTAAGTTCAATAAAATGTCCACTACCACCGGTTTGAACTTGACATCTTGAATTACCGGGTGACTATTTAACCCAAGCCCCCGCCAGTACGCTGCGAATTCGAGATTTATCAGTACATATTTTTTAATAAATTTGTATTTAACCCTTGCTCAATATCAACTTATGAGAACGTCGTGTTAAGAGTTAATCGTGGAAGCATCATACGCCTCCATTTGCAGTCGAGTAAAAGGTGTTATAAAAGCGCGAATCACGTCATACAAAAGGCTGTATGAGGTGGGTGGGACATTTAAAATTTACAAATGCGTAATTATGCACCCGCATTGTCGCGGAAGGGTGGAACCCTTGCCTCCACAATCCCGGCTTCCGGGACTAATGCTATATTTAATTTTCTCTAAGGCACCCTCATTAATAATACGAAGGCTGCGACTTTAAGTGGCGCTCACACGGCGACGTGAGCCAAGGATGATGTGCGAATGGATGTGCTCGACAATGATATAATAATAATATACCTTTTGATCCTCTTTATTTAACGTTATTATATATATATAACTATAATAAATGAGCGTGAGATTAGAAAATATTTTTCTGATTTTTGTCCGTCTTTGATAGGTCTTTAATTTCTTAACCATGTTTTTTTAAAGTGTTATTAAAAAAGTAATTTGGATTAAATTATATCATTGCATGCAGTTCGAAATTACTTGTCAGTGTGTTGATCTTAAAAATAACAAAATAAGTAAATAATAAATACAAATAAGTCTTATCCAGTCGTCACCTACTTCCATGTGAAAGTTGTTCTTATAAGAGAGCCGCGTGAACGTGAGTGTAGATAATTTATCATGATTTCGCAAGGGTTATTGGCGTCGAAGAGTTGCCCTCACCTACTGCCACGGCCACGACGCGGGGTATTTACATATTGAAGTGCTCGCATAATTGTTTCTAAAGAATAGTACAAAACAACGGAAGATCTCTTAACCTTTTACTGGTGAAAAGAATCCAAGTATTACCCCTCAAAAACATACCCAATAAACAGAATCCTAGGGGAGTAATTACCCCCACAACTTATTTGGGTTACCGTCCGATCCTTGTGGCTTTCTCTGTGTAATAAATATGTTATATAAATCATGTTACTTGGACAATAGGAGTCACTGCTGGACTCTCAGTCTCAAAGTCTCAAATAATACTATATAATTTCTATCAGAGAAAATTGATCGAATAGTTTTAGTAGTCCTGAAAATTCAATCACACCACGTGCTTTACGTCTCCAGGAGACCTGCATACGTTTAAGAAGGGATTCAAAAACGTATGTATGTAAAATTCTTGAGAGTCAATTCTGATCTCTCTCTCTCTCTCAATCTATCACATTGCCCTCGAAATATATCGCCAGCAAAAAGCGGTTGTTATTTCACATCTGCCTATCCTTCCGACCTTCTGCCTATCCTTGTTTATCGCTTCACTATCATAATAGAAAGAGACGAAGACAATTACATTAAAAAGTCAATCGTGAAAGAAAGCCTAGAGTTCCTTCATAAATTGATCTTGAACATAGGCAAGCTATAACTCGGTAAAGTGAAAACTGGAAACTTAATTTATAGGCACTAAGTAGTATAAAGTTAAAGTGAATTATGTTAAATGACTCGGGTGTCTCAGCACGTACATGCCTACGCTCTAGGTGCTCGGTGCTCGCGAGGTGTATAATTGAGTTACAGTCCTTTGACACCCGCCGTAACGAGGTTTCCGACGCTCCCGCTAGTGGGATCAACTGCTCTAAGATACTTCTACTGACCTTTAGCGTTTGTCGTCGTTTAGAAGTTATCTTATAGTCGATTTAGTTCTATTTTAGCCGAACGATCCGTGGTCTTACAGAGCTAAATGTGGAACGTTCGATTATTCTCGAATGCGGTTATTTGCGTGATAAACGAAACGAGAACTTCTACTTATAGGCGGCTGTAACTGCTAACCATCGGGCGGGTATTTAAGTACGTATCATCAAGCCGTGTCCCTTTGTAGTTATAGCGCGTCAACCAACCTAACCTCTTTCGTTTCAACCACATAAATCAAACATACTGGCTTCGAGTACTCTACATCTTTTATTTTATTGCTATATTTACAATACAAATTTTATAATTACTTACTTCCATATCATAATTCAGTATAGTATATTTATAGAGTGTTATTTTTGTATTTGCATCCCATTTATTAGCCATTTATTATATTCAACCTATAATGTATAATACAGGTACGTAATAATTCTAGCATAAATAATATATATATATATAAATGTAATATAAAATATCTTCAATCTAAAATATGAAACACTTCAAAACTCGTAACTTCCCGGTGTCAAAAAGGGGTTCCAAATTGATAATTAATTGTAACGGAAAACTTGTGAACCAAATTAAATCCCTTTTGAGGTGTCGGACGCGAGTGACAAAGGTCCCGGTGACAATTTAATATCTGTTGGATAGAAACGTCACTTCAGAACGGGGAGGGCGCAAAACTTCTTGGACAATGGATACACTAATATACTGAGCGTTACTGTGTTACTATTAGATCAATAGAATTTTGAGTGTAAAAGGCTAAGAATTATTATTACCACCGAGTTCTATACTCTAAGGCAATAGAACTTCAGATTTTGTTGAAAGGATAATTTGTACCTTAAAGCAATTATATTGCCATTGAGGTTACTTTTTAAAATATTATACTGCATTCGAATTCGAACGATTTCGAAAATATGGGCGTCTTTTTGACCAAATATATATATAATAATGTAAAAAAGAATAACCTGTATTTTTCTATTATTTATTTCATCAAAGTAACATAGTAAATATGCTACGTCCGTAGTAATTCATATTGTAGCAATATGCTCGTAGAGGTTCGTAGCAAACGCTACGAACTTTTACCAAGTGACATGCACACTTTAACTAAGTCGAATACCTCTTTTATTACCACCCAACGGAAGGATTTATATTTTATTTAACTATACATTTCTGGAACGGGAGAATATCCAGGTGCAAAATTGACGGCGCGTAATTTGATCTCCGATATGAACCGGCGCATAAATATATCTACGACTGTCGTGATTTATTATATTATAGGAAATCTTTCGCACATAGCGTACATGTTCTGAACAATTATATTTAATACTAGCGGCCCGGACAGACTTCGTTCTGCCAAAAGTTTAAAGTAAAAATTAAATAAATGTAACGTTTTTTGATTGATCACGTTAGTTATAAACGACAATTACTTACAAAAATAATTTCTCAATTTTGTATTAAAACCTTCCGTGTATCTTAAAGAACATACAAAAGAATAAATTAGCCGAATTGGTCCAACCATTGTTGAGTTATGCACTTACCAACATTCGGTTGGTAAGTGCATAACAACAACAACATTTGATTTGGTTGGTATTAGAGAATTAATGTTATTAATATTTGTACAACGAAGCCGCATACTTTCATCTCGACGATACCTTCACGGAGTAGTCAGAGAGTAAAGCGCCATTCTTGACTTACAGTCATTCTCTCTCTTCGTCTCTTTATATTTGGTCGCAGGTTGCGGGTCTCTTGATCTTTTGGACCTTCCTAGCCAAATTTACCATCAATATAGGTAATATAAGTCTGCTATGGAACAATCTGAACAAAGCAAGTATGAAAGATAATTTACTTACCTGAGATAAGATAACTTACCCGATAATTTAAAAGGTAGCGAGCCCATAAGTGGATCCGGTGCAAATCTCGGACCGAAGTGGAAAGGGTGGAACCCGTGGTGCCTTGTCTTGGAGCGAGGCTCGCGTGGGCCGTCAACCGTCACCTTGATGGCCTTCTGATATGTCGCCACTTGCGGCGGAGACGTCGCCAGCATTATCGTCAAACTGAACGATTTACCTGAGGGCGGTGAAACAAAAGACATGTAATACTGCTAATAGGTATTATAAATAAACCACGCCAGATTGGCTACACGGAATCATATTAAGAATAGATTCAGAATAGATGAAGCGGAGGAAAGAGGTATGTAAGTCTAGAGAGAACTGGCGCTCTATACTCTCTGCCAATTACTCTATCTCTGCCTATTAGGGACTCGGCGTGAGGATATGTATATGTATGATTATTAGATGAATAACTGACACATAAGATATTTTTAATTCCATAAAAAAATACTAAAACCAATTAAATACAATTTTGTAAAAAAACTGCTAGTTATTGATTTAGATTATATTTTTATAAGATAGGTATAAAATGGTTGTGCGTATCATAATATAAATATAATTATATTCTAAGCCATTGCGTTACAATATAACCCTTCCGAAAACGAACCACGTTTTCTTATTTCACAACCATCCGAAGCACGTCTCTAAATGATTCTGGCAAGGCGGCAGACGTCTCGTGGAATGTTTGTGGAATTTGGTGCGATATCGCGAGCTACGTGTCGGTTGATTTGTGGGGCGGAGTGCGGCAACACCGCGTGCCTGCACGGCCTGACACATTTAGATTTAAAATTGGAATCATCATCATTATACATTTAAAGAGAAAGTTGCCGAGTGGTGTCAGTAGTCACATTCTAAATCAAGATTACGGGTTCCAACTCTGTCGGTCTGTACCAATGCGTTAAAATGGAAATATACCAATATTATAATGAACGGACTACATTTGTATGTTAGTATGTAGGAGGTTATTTCTCAAATTACACTTATACTATCTATTAGTGGGCCTTCAATGTATCTTGAGTTGAATATTATCCCGTAATTTTCAGGGCAGCAGGCAAAACCGCGGGTATAACTAGTTTTAAATAAACGAATCTGATTACGTCATGAAAATAATCGAACAGATGTAAAAACTACACAAAACAATTGAATAAGCATTTTAGTATATACATAGCAGTAGGTGATATAATGGTTATTGAAACACATAAAACAGGAGCAATTAAAGTCAATCTGATTCAAAGGTTAAATCTTATTGTAACCACAACATACTTATGATAATCTTCTAACCTCGAAATGACTGGCGTCTAAACGCAACCGCGGCGCGGCCTGTCACTTAACAAGCGCTTAAATTGAAACATATCGACCCGGCGATAGCATCAGTATCCACTGCCGTTTCTGTACAAACATGACTATTAGCGCTCCCAGTTTGATAGCTATGGACGTTTGACAATTAGCAATTTGTGTGCGTTATGTGTGGAAATGCCAGAGTAGCATATCCACCACAACTTCGCCACAAACACGAGCCAACCGTTTGAACAATCGTTGCCATATCGACACTGGTCGGTGGCTTCTCTGGTGAACTGTACTGATTGACACTGTCTATGCCTAACCATCGAGTAGCTACTTGCGTGCTTAATTTGCGAGCGCTATTGAGGGATACCAAATCTATTACCTAATGCTAACACAGCCACTCCCGTAGTTTAACTAGTATTTCTAAGTTATAGGATATGGTGATC
Source organism: Drepana arcuata (assembly GCA_016069955.1). Taxonomy (NCBI): domain Eukaryota; kingdom Metazoa; phylum Arthropoda; class Insecta; order Lepidoptera; family Drepanidae; genus Drepana; species Drepana arcuata. Next base: position 2,898 of record JACCPG010002522.1, on the reverse strand, counting down.
GCTTTACATTACACATGGACCGTGTTCTTGATTGCAATAAAAATAATTTAGTTGTTAAAGCTGTAGATGATAAACCATTATCATTTCTGGATAAATAATGACCATTGACCATAAAAACCTATGTTGAACAGGTGATCTTTAGGAAAAACCCTAGAGTCCGGAGTTTTTCAAGAATGTAAAGAGACTTTAGGGAATGGTAACGCTTGTTTTATTCCTGGTGTTGCAAGTGCAGGCGACCATATGCGGTGCTATCCATATAATTTGCCTTATACTACCATAATGTGTTTACTGAATGGTTGTCATCTTAGTGGTTAAAAAAGACAGCTATTTGTACTTATTAATACGAACTAAATACGAACGAAATCGAAATATTCGATTGAAGGTATAAAATCACAATTGTTACAATTTTCCAGCCAGCATCTAGCAAACACTCACATCAGGTAGGTAGGATACCTCATGCATTCGAAATTCATATTTACGTTCCAAATGATATTTTAAATAAAAGATTCGGACCGAGATAACATTCCGCGCACGAAACAAAGGCGGCGGCGTCTGGCTTGAGGCCAAAACCCGCGGCTCCAGAGCCATGAAAACGACATAAACAGCCCCCCACCCATCTCTAGAATCGAAATGAGTGGCCGCCCGCTTATTTTCATAAAACCCGTAGAGCTCAAGGCGGCTTCAAGGTATTATCATATATATTTCACGCCTACCCACAAGGGTCCCCGTAGGTGCAGAGGTGTGTAAATAGCACCTACTACACACCCACATTCTGGCGAAGATATATTTTGGGTGGCAACGAGACAGATGACACATCGCTGTTTTTCAAGCATGACTATACATACATCTTTGAATTCCTTTTCAAACGTATGTAGGTTTCCTCTGGGTGTTTTCCTTCACCGCAAAGCCCGTAGTCTGACTACAGTACATATAACCTTATGGGTACATTCGAGATTTGAATTCGCAATCGTTGTGTTGCATACTCGAACTCGAAATTATATTAATCATACTTGTAGCGAACTACCGTCGTAACTACAGTCGTAAATATCTACCGTATTGGGATGAACTGACCGACAACGCATAGACATATCATTGACAGTATTTTTAAGCGTATACTTTCTCTCGGATGTGTCTCGAAGTCGACCTCTGGATCTCAACTGACTTAAAAAAAGGCTATGGCTTCCTTGACTAAGACGCTTTAATACATAAGTTCGAGTAAATACTATTTGGCGTTGTGTAGTAGAGGTATGTAGAAAAAGAAGTGAGACAATTTCATATCGTTGCAGAAATATTTACCTATATACTAAATAAGATCCTAAGAGTTTGAAATACCAAATAACACGGTACGAATCCAAGTGTAAATAGGATGGAGTTCATAAATCATTTAGTAATTCATAAAAAGGCGTCCGTCTCCCCCACACGAGGTTCCATATTGCACCAGTGCACGTGCGACGCACTTCATAAGCTGGTACTATTGATCACGAGGGGGCGCCACAGATTCATCACAATACATCTACAACCTTTGTTGGTTCGTGATAAGAGAGCAACGGATTGGAAGTGAAAACCAATTTGTCATAAACATTCAAACACATTTTTGAACATTTAAATAAAGAATACCTACGCAAAAAAGTATATCTGTTAATTTCAACAATTCTCAGATTAGCATAAAATATTTTAATATTAGTAAGTACTTGGTTAGAAATAGATTATAATACCTACAGTAAAGTGGCATACGTGTTCCCTTACATACAGACATGTTACGCCATCTAGTTGACTTAAGTGAAACTAACTCCAAATCGCTTCCGTTAGCTTTATATTTTTTTTACCCGACCACTGTAGTTACACATGTAGGTACATCTGTTCCCTAATAACTACTTCTTAACTACTCGTAATAATATTATTTAACCTAAAATATCTCAGGCGGGAAGTGGGTTTGTCGGCACTACCTATATACCTCTGCCTACCCCTTCGGAGACCGTTGTGGGAAGGCGTGAGGATTATTATTATAAAAATGTTCCTATAAATATGCAGATCATTCTAAGTAGCATCGATTGCTAAGTTACCAAATAAAAGAAAGTACCTATATGAAAAATATATTGGAAGGTAATGGAATTGTGCCCAGCAGTTTTCCGGCACGTCAGATTAAAAATCAGCTTTATAACGTCATAAAGTACGCGGGAGCGTTAAGATAAGAGTTCTCTCCCGGATAAATAAAAAATGAGCCACAATCGTAATGGCAGCGAGCTCCTTTGATCTCGGTTTCATGGCTTACTGGGGATTTTCAGCTTAGAGAACGGCAATTTGGGTATAAAATAGCTAATGCGGCCCGATACGCATTAGGAACATTAGCAGATTGACTGAGTACCTGCTTATTTGTACGTAGGTATATGTAGCATATGCGGTATGAGAGGAGGTAGGTACCTACGCTTTCGAGAGGCAATACAATTTTTATACCCCTCGCCAACAAAACGTAGCTAATACAAGCGAGACACCGTAAAATCCAAGTTTATTGAAGCGTCTCGAAAGAACAAGAGGAAAAGTCAAAGCGAGGACAATTAAAAACCACCCCGCGGGGGCACCTCTAGCCGACCGGTCAATATTGCTCTACGAGACCCTCAATTTTCACCGCTCGCCCCAGCGCTAATAACAATAATTAGGAATGAGTGGTTCAATAATTAAAAACGGAAAGAGAACAACTCCAAAAAGACGGTACAAACGCAAAGAAAGTGCCTTCGTCCCTCTTTTTGATTAGGCTACGCCACGCACCTCTCGGTCGCACGCTCATCTCAATTTCGCCTATGAATTTTTAGCGCCGCCGCCGTCGGCTTCTCTCCTAAATTAATCAAAATTCATCTGAAATTTTAGGGTCCTTTCTGCTGCATTGCTTTGTAACACGAA
>JACCPG010002520.1:0-21828 GCA_016069955.1 Drepana arcuata | reverse complement strand
TTCAGAGTCCGATCTATTTGATCCAGGTAGTTGGAACGTGGCCTTCCTCTGCCTCTTCTTGCACACACTTTTGCTTTGTATATCTGTTTCGTCAATCTTTCTTCACTCATCCTTCTATGTGTCCAAACCAACGTAACATGCCTTTCTTCATCTTTACAATCACGCCCTCATTCACGCCAGTTGATTTGCGAATCTCTTCATTGCGGATTCGATCTAATATCGTTACGCTGCACATTTTTCGAAGAGATCGCATCTCGACTGCATTCAAGCTATTTTCATACCTCCTCTGACATACCCAGGATTCGCTGCCATACAATAAGGTAGGTACCAATATCGCGTTGTGGACAGCAACTCGAGCATTCTTGCTCAGACTTTTACTGCCCATCAACGCCGACATGGCCCCATTCACCTTATTTCCGGCAGTTATCCTTCTTTCAATATCTTTTCAATATCTTTTTTTTTAAGGTATTCGCTAAGTGAAAACGGATTACTTTATCTAAAAACTTTCTATTGAAGTGAATGTACCGCCATTTTCCGGAGCCATATGTTATCTGTCGGTTGTGAATATTGTGATTTGATGCGACGCTAGACAATCGCTAACGTAAGCATAATGCAGTAAATTCATTGAAGCATATTGAACAGTCACCACTAACTTTACAACATGTCATTGTTGGCATCACATCAAGTGACGTAGTATCTATGAATAAGGATTTCCCATTAGGGTTCGGCTACAGGATGGATTTTCGAAGTGTGTCTAAACTATTATTTCGTCAATTTATAAATATTGGAAAACTGTAAAGGAATATGACTCGCTTAACGTATAAAATGATGTCGCTAGAGCACGGCATGGATGGTAGCTAATGGCGTGATAGTTAATCATAGGATGTAGTTATTTAGATAAATAATTACACAGACAAGAACATAATCGAAAGTAACCTGCAAACATAACAATTATATTGAAGGACTTATTTGTAATCATTGGCTAGCCTCGGGTGGGTCTCGGTGGTGACGTTGCGTATAAACTGGTATTCATACCTGTATACCCATTGGACGTTCTTTTTAAATGTGAAAGCCAAAAGTATAAAATTTAACACATATCGATATCATTTTGCATTATTTGTATCTACATCTTTATGCAATAATCGATGCAGATTCCATATCACTTTACAGTTTTGGGATACTTACCTTTAAAATTGACGAAATAAATGTCTGGACAGGTATAACGTTTCCAGCCTGTAAATAGTACTTATATGTACCGTAGAGCATTGTGTGGTGTTTATTTTAATGATCTCATAGAAAGTGCTAGTGCGTGTTATTCCTAAGATTGTATTGCCAAGCGATATTGTAATTGGGGGATGTTAGTGAACAATTTGTTTTGGACTAGTCATTTCGATTCAGTGTTTATACTCGATATGCTAGGGTAATTGTACATAGTAACGTTACGTCGCATGTACAGCTTGTAGACGTAGATTTAGAATATTCATTATTTTTGTAAAATTCCGTGTATTTCGTAGATTTTTCCATTTTGATATAAAGGTAGTCGATAATGTAGCTATTGTACTGAACTCGCTAGGATAGTTAAGAAAACTCAAGAGTAAGATGTACCTACCTATAGAATGCTGTAAAGCGATCTCTTATATTAATAAGAGTGCATATATTTCAATCGAGAAGGCAAATATATTGTACACAAGAAGTGGCCGGGATTTCACTCACTTTGAATTAGTTTTTATTACTGGTATTGGACATAAATATTTATTAAATCAAATTACATATGTGATTACTATACATGAAAGAACCTTTAACATAAGATTTTGAGTTTACCCATTACAATCAATTTTACAAAGTTCAAACAATCAAAGCTTTCCTCTATAAAATATAGTGAACATTTATTTCTGTTGTGTTTTACGTTTTTAGTTGTGCTCATGAACATTGAATCCGCGTTCAGTAAGCTATCCGCTATCTGCGAAATAACCTTAAACCCCTAGGTATACACAAGCGTCCAGTTTCCACGGTAACTACTACCTTTGATGTTTACCATCATCCGATTTATATACCTATAGGGCTTAACCAAGGCTAGACTGAACGCTTTACTAAATAGATACATACGCAGATTTATCTGGATTAAGTTTCGCTTAGCTATTAAATAATATACTACCTACTATATAATAATAAAGTACATTTTTATTTTATAATTAAATCAACTGTTACCTCTGGATGTATACCAAATAGCTCAATAAATTTATTTAATGACATTCATCACGAGTAACTTCAATGTAAACAGTACACAGGTAAAATGTAGCTACTTAATTTTTTCTTGATAGGGTTGACTTTAAGTTAGCAATTACAACAATGCTAAAAACCTATTTTAGCTGCCCGGATCTATTCATTCAAGAAAATGTATATTTAGGATTCATGTAAGTAGAGTTTAACCAAAAAATAAAAATATAAACTAGCATATAATCGTAATGGCAAAAGGTTACCGGATCCTATCAAGCGTTTGAAATATGCATTGAGAGAAACAGATGTGCTGGCAGCTTAAAATATGAAGAGTTCCCCCATCTACAAGTACAGTAATTTCCCGTGGAGAAACTTCACCGCAGAAACTCAACTATACCGGAACATTGCCATTTGGCTGCATTCTTAAAAAAAGGTTACGTAATTTGAACTAATAGAACGGGTACTAGGAGATCCGTCGTACCCTGTCTAAGATGTTATCGAGTAGCTTGATAATCAAACTTTTTATTTGTGTAATTGCCGTTTTATAATTAAGTATAAGGTAGGAGTAGGGCGTAAGTAAGGTGTTTAGTGTAAAGGTGGATTAACACTAACGTCCAGTATCGCACTCCCTCCAGTGTTTACACACATGATTTTGTACAAAGTTGTATATATTTTTTGGCTCCTATTTGGCTGTATATAAGACTTAATTACCATTATTTTAAATTGAACTTCACCTACCTACCGTATGTATGGTTAAACATGACTCTTAAGATAATGTGATTATCATAATCATCGCTTCGCGGTCTCCGTGTTTTGTTAAAATACACTGTTGCTTGAATCTTGATAACTCTGTCCATTTTTTAGGGGTTCCTAAGTAATGCTTCGTTTATAAATTGTTTTGTTCTAGTATTAACTTCTATAAAAACTTTTGTAACTCTAGATTTAGTGTAGTTGAATCCAGTAGTTGATATGTCTCTTCTGTATATGATATAAGGTAAAAAGGGTAAATCAAGCAAAAGGTAAATTTAAAGCATATTCATGAATAGTATTGTTTTTCAAACAAATTATTCATTCTTATATCGAAATGCTTAGGGTATAATGACTTCATAAACTTGAGATGCAAATATTTTTCGAGTACTAATTATATACATTTAGTTTGATACATTTAATTACAATCTGTGCTTTATATGAAGTGCAAGTAAGAGCTCAATATGTTAATCACTTAATCGCCTTCAATCCCTCCTGGGAGGGCAATCCCTTTCCCTCTTTAAATATTAATATCACGTAATGCTAGTGTACTGTTTACCAAGGATGGCTGAACCGTTGGTTCATTTTAATAATGTAAATCTATCACAAGTCAATAATTTCTCTTATCCTTGCATAAACCCTGATCAGATTAAACATTGTATATATAGTTATTATTAATAACAATACAACCGTTCACCATAAAACTAAGAAAATATTTTTTAGGAAAACACAGTTACATTTGTAATTTGTTCCTGATAGAAGGACGATTTCGCCGACCCTAACACTTGAATGCTAGACACATTGTGGATCTTATTGCTCATTTTAACTAGATCTTCCGATTTTCGATGGGTGGAGGTATACATTTATTAACTATAAATATGTATTAATTTGCTTGCGCGTCATCTACTCCTGTTTCTCCCACTTCCTTCCTCCTTTTAGAGTTTTTACGAAAGCGTAGTACTTAAGTGGAGTATTAGCGAAAGCAAGTGCCAAAGACAATTTAGGGAGCTTTTAATATAAGGTTCAATTAACTAGAAATAATGATGTAAATACATTTCGCTTCAATTTCAATGTCGTCGTTCGTGTATCGAAATGACTCAAATAAAATATTGGAGTATCAAAGGTCTTGTTATTATTATACCTGATTTTCCTAATAAAATTATAGATAAGTGGCAAATTTTTGCTATATGGTAGAGGTACCTAGTATTGCGTCAATATATCTGATAAGGTCGCTTCAGGTCATCTGAAAAAAAATTCATACTCGGATGTTCATCATACAAATGTTTTATTCGGCCGAGAAATTAGCCCCTCCAGCTATTTTTTGTATTACTATGGCGGCAAACAAGCATGCGGTCAGCCTGATGGTAAGCGGATACCGCTGTTTTTGAATATTCGCGCCTTCAAAGGTGCCGTTAATGTGTTGCAGAAGCAAAATGTATTACCTTAAAGCCAAGAAATTGGTTCAAAGTGACAGGACTAAATTACGTTAGGTATTTATTACGAAAATACCGACCCTATGTCGGTATTTTATATACTTGCAACATTAAAGTTCATACGACATTGCGTAATTGAACTGAATAAGAAATTAAGTATAATTAACATCAGATAACCCTATCAAGTTACGTCAATAACAATGTAATTCAATATGGGAGGAGTCATACCGACTTATTAGTTCAGTTCAGTTAATTTATGCGGTTATGGTCACAGACACGGAGAGTTTCGCAATCATTGCTATCGTGTAACGAGGCCTGCATTCAGTCGGCAACTTGCTTCCATACAGAATGCACTTCAACAACAAAGTTGTGCTAATCACTGGCGCCAGCTCGGGCATCGGTGCTTCATGCGCGCGGTTGTTCGCCAAGTTACACGCAAGGCTCGCTCTCGTTGGACGGAACGAGGATAATCTAACGAAGATCGCGGCCTCTTGCGAGAGTATAAGCGGCATCAATCCACTTACAATCATCGCGGATATAAGTATTGACGAAGACGTAGAGAAAATTGTCAAAGCAACTGTAGAACACCACGGAAAAGTTGATGTTCTTATAAATAACGCAGGCATCTCAATCACAGCTACTGTACATGACAATATAGCGATGTATGATAAAGTTATGGCGACGAATGTTCGGGGCACATACCTGCTTACTCGGAAGGTTATACCGTACTTGAAGGAGAGCCAAGGAAATATAGTTAATGTGTCAAGTATCCTCTCTACGAAACCGCTCACTATAATGATGCCGTACTGCATGTCGAAAGCTGCTTTGGACATGTTTACCAAATGCATCGCTCTGGAGCTAGCACCGTATGGGGTGAGAGTGAACGCGGTTTGTCCTGGTCCAGTCAAGACCCAGCTATTCACACGAAGCGGTATGAACGAAGCAGATACCAATAACATGTTCGTTGAGCTTTCAGCTGTGACACCCCTGAAAAAAGTTACTCAAGTGTCGGATGTAGCAGAGCTCATCGCTTACTTAGCAAGTGACAAGAGTGTTTGTATTACTGGCAGCTTTTACGTTATTGATTGTGGAACATTACTCGGTGAAGCTACACGTTTGTAGATGAAAACCAAAGATATCAACACTGCTAAGAATATAACTTTCTTAATACTGCATTATGTATCTCGTAATATGGTTTCCACAAACTTGAATGACTTGAGCAAAGAAAGCTACCGCCGCTGTGACACTTGACAAACAAAGGCGGCGAAAGATTAAAACATATTAGGCAGTGTGTAGCTTCATAACAAACAAAAGCCTGCGAAACATAGCGCTGATAAACGTTATAAGATGCTCCCTCGCGAGCCCCGGTTTGAACGTGGCTCGTTTAGATTGCACCGACAATTACCTTCAGTGTTTCCCTTAAATTCCAGTTCTTTCCCGTAATAGCTGTAATACATTCAGTTATCTGGAGCGCCTAATCCTTCCCCCAGGTGGGTTGCTAATTCTCTGTTATCTTGCGTTAATTTCTCCCCATAATCGCGTGTAAATTGAATGTAGGCAGTGTCAAATTAAATTAAAAATATATGCAATATTTCTAAGAATATATGTAAGTCCATACTACTTTTACAGTTTTAATAGACGTTACCGCCGTAGATATAATACTGTCTAAAATACTTTTTTACTTGCAAATTAATAAATCCAGTTTTGTAAATCATAAATAATTCGATCATAATCAAAATATTAAAATGAATAATATATGAATTGTATGCAAATTGAGTGTGTCATTTTAGTTTAGCATCCCTTCAGTGAACACGTTTGATGTATGAATTCGTAACTACGTAGGGTATAAAGGAGAGGGAGAGAGATGTAAAGTTACTTAGTTTTGTATAAACACGACGCACTTCATCCACGATTAATATAATTCCTTAATTTATACGCGACTTACGTTCCCGCGCTCGCTGCCAATGTTATTGGGCCAAACCGCGCCGTTCAATTGCTTCCACAGATATTGCTTTTACACTCCCGCTCTATGCTCCTTACTAATGGTTACAAATGTCGTAATTATCTCACCACTTAAATATATAAGCTCTTATACGTATAATCTTTATTACGTATACAAATTTGATCGTTATTTCCTTCATTGAGAGTATATATATATTAGACGTACGCATTCAGGTTTTCAATAAAGTACAACCATTGTTTAGGTATCACCTTTAGAAAGGTGGTAGAAAATTATTTAATTTTGTACACACTTCTGCTTGATCTTATCGTAAACAACGAACTAATACATACATAAAATACAACATTTAGCCACTACACTGTACTTTCAAGAATGTAATACACGTCTGGCAAAGCACAAAGTACTAGTTTAAAGCAAATGACTCTAAGAGATCCTTATTTGTACAAAACCACGTACTGGCAATGAATGCAAGAATAATATTTCGTATTGCTCGCCACGTAGGTATCTAAGATTGCATTAGGTACTTGGGGCACCTACGTGTTAGTGTACTTGTTTACGTTTATGGCAACACTAAACTCCGCGGTCGTTCCACCTCTCCGAGGAGCTCAGTTCACCGCGCGTTTAATATATGAGCATTATTCGCCTAGCTTGTCCTTTCCTTACGGAGATAATTTACGTCCTATTAGTTACCACCAAATACGAGCGAGCTTTACGGTGAAGGAAAGAGGAAACCTGCATACGTCTGAGAAGCAATTCAAAGGCGTATGTATAGTTGTGCTTGAGTAACGGCGATGGACTCGCCATCAATCACGTTGGCACCTAAAATATAACTCTGGCTGAAAGTGGCTGTACACCTCTGCCTACTCCTTCGGGGACCCTTGTGGGGAGGCGTGAGAATTAATCTTTTCATATGTACATAATATTATAATGCGAAGTCCCTCACTAGGTACAGGTAGAATAGCGCCAATTCATTCTATACAGACCGTTTTCGCTTCATCCGCATTCATCAGTAACTTCATACAGTTTCGTATATACTTGCATCAACCGAATTATATTGACAACACAAAATAATTTCAGGTTTGATCAGACGTTAATTTGTATAATTTAATTGTAGAAATAAACGTTAAATAGTAATAAGATAATTAATACTAAACTAACGTTTAGTTCAATTTGAGGTCCATTCTAGGTCCGAATTTTCGTGAAGACTCAGAGTTAAAATTTGATAATTACTACAAGAAAATAGGTATATTATTACGAAACCCAATTATGTAGAAACCAAACAGACCAAAAGTAAAGAGTGTAATATCAATAGGAGAGAGTAATGAAGGTCGAGTAATTACGGTCAACGAAGAACAGGTCCGGTTGTTCCCAGAGGTGGCGAATAAACAAAAATAAATGAGTGCGCGGAACATCACGCCCTCGAGGTGCGGAATGAACGGAGGTTGCACTAGGTCGCATTATTGAACATCTCTCTTTCAGGGCACGTCGGCATGTCCTATTTGCTGACAGTAATGTCGGAGCCTCGCCAGCGTGCCGCCCGCGCCACCACTAATATATCGGACCTCTCGCGCCCCTGAGACCGAATTGTGCGCACTCTTGTGATCACTGCTCGATTCTTTAAATGAGTTATGCCAATATAACCCTAAACGTAGTCAGAACAAAGTAGAAAATATTCCAGCTACATACATCCTAAGCTCCAACGTTTGTTTTGATACGAAGGACGCATCGGAAGAACAATAAAATAAGTTACTTGTAAATTGTATAGTGCGTGCCTAGAATTAACCATGGTCAGAAAAACATATTTTGGAACGTCATACCTCTTGACTGGGATGACAGCGAGCCAATGCAGGTCAAAGTTGATTGAATTGCCATTTGCAATTAAGGGCAATGCTTCCTTTTTAATGTTAATAGTGTCCCAGTACTTGTGGTCCATTCGTCGTTATTGATGTTGATTGGACGTTTATAATTATATACTTTTTCCTTATATTTACGGGTCATTTAACAAAATACTTTTGCGAAAAGATGATAGAGTAAGCTCCTGTCTGATAAGCGTTTATCTTGCAGGGATATACTGATAATTATAAGATGAAAGTAATTATGGATGTTATTCAAGATAATTTGTCTAAATATTTCAATCGAGTTCCGACATTCAAATAAATATTAATATACGCTAAAAGTTTGTTAACTTCGGGGGAAATCAAAGTGAACAGACAAACAACATGTTTCAATATGACATTTGATTTACCTACAACATAAACGTATATTGCAGATGTAGGTATGCTCCAGCAGCGGTGTAAGTAATAAAAAAGATTGCAAGCAGCGCACCCAATCATATTTTATCGGGAAAGCTATATTTCGCAAGTGGATCCCGGCATCCCACCGTTTATGGAAACGCCTCAATTTCCACCAACCTACATAAAATATCTTGTTAACACTGTACTGCTTGGGACTGGCACTCTGTCGATTTATTATTTTTCATTATTCTATTAAGGTTCATTTTATCTAATTGGTTGCTAATATAGCTCATAAGTTTCCATACTTATGAGCTATATGACATTATGTACCTATCTACTCTGTGTATCTCCCATTGTCTATGCCAGGAATTTATAAAAGAATTTAATCATTGATGATTGTTTTAATGTATAATTTATGCATTTAGCTAATTATGACATAACGTTTACGTTTACGTTACAGGATCTGAGCGGAATTGTTTGTTACGCAATAGTGATCCTGGTGAATAATATAAAGGGCATTATTATATATGTACACATGTATATTAAATATATAAGGTAACTACAATTTGCGTATTATAATAAGTGTCTAGAATCATACAATTTCACTTACTTTACTAACCCACACCGGGTTAGGTACTAAATAATTTTAAAACCCCATATAATAAACACGTTTTAAGGGTTCCAGATTAATATTGTTTATTCTCTGGGCATTGAAAACAGACTTCCACCAAATCGGTCCGCCAGATCTGAACTAATCCGCTTACCAACGCACACCGTGTGATTTTTATTTATATAGATTAGACCCGAGAGTTTTCCCACCGGAATCATATATTTCTCTGTAACAATAAAAGAAAATCTAACGGACATTTTACGCTTGGCTTTAACCTTCTCTATTGGCGGTCAATTAGAACGCGCCCAAACAGTGCTTCTGTGACTAGAAAACAAACAAAACGGTTAAACATTACTAGTTATTTTATCTTTTCATGTCGGAGTATTGAAAATACGACAAAGACGCGATATAAATTGAATATTCCAAATTTAAATCCTTAAACTTATTACGAAAGTAGACCTTATCTAACTTCTTACATGTTCATGACTAAACGGCTGAACGGATCGTAATGAAATTTGGTAGGAAGATAGATAAGATATCTTGGGGGTTAAAAGTTTGTTTGGGGAATCCTTAATACCCAATTGTTCCTGAGTTGAGAGATCTAAAAAATAATATCTAAGCTTTTGGTAAGAAATAAAGAAACACGTTTTCCAACTTTACAGCAAAATCATTCAATATTGGAAAGTCATTGTTTTAAGCGGACAAAGTCGCGGTAACAGCTAGTTGAATGAATGCTATACTAGTGTTTACTGAAAAGGTTGTGTGAATGCACGTGCGCCTCGAATTTGTTACAGGAAACGAAACAAAAAAGGTGATTTGATAACGTGCTCATTTTCCTGCTTGATCCCTTTGGCACGAAGCCGTTGCAGGTAATTTATGTTTGCAATGCGATACACTTGTTACGGCCCTCTACATGGTAAGCGCGCATACTTAGCAAGGGAAAGCATCATAAAAATATGCTACAAAGAGAAAATAAATACCTAAATGTCTCCCTACGTAATTTTGTACAACCTTTCCTCATTATTTTCGCTTGAAGACAATATGATTAGGTAATATCATTATAATGAAGATCCGGAAGAGCACTGGTAAATTTCTTGTATCGCCATAAATATTAATTAAGTTTTTTTATGCTACAAAGATGTGCCGCATATAGCCCGGCTAATGGTAAGCAGTTACCTTAGCTTTTATTATTATTATGTAAACGAGACCTAAGATAACACTCGCACTTTGATGAAACAATACGTTAGGAGAATTTGCTGAGCCAGTAGCATAACCATAAGGTTCGATGGCCCTATTCTGCTGACACTGGCACTTCCATGTGAAGGCTACGTGTATACACTTTTGTTCACTATTAAGATCCTATGTATTATATTATTTATTTAATACACTACAAAGACCTGAACATCTTACAATTTTGTTATGATGATACATCACAAGCTAAAGTCACAGCGACAAGGGTACAAACCTAAATGCGGAGAATATCAATAAATAACGCTACGGGTATTATAGTGGCACGGTTAATTCCCGGACAAAATGAGCCTGGGGAGTGGGGAAGTATATTTACAATACTGTAACATAATATTTACCCAATCGGGGAGATGTGACGTAGCGCCACCTTCCTAATTACAACGCGAGCAATAATTCAATCAAACGCAGCTTAAACGGCCTCTTCGTGTTTACCAAACGCACGAACCCTTATCACGTTGTATTGGCGGCATTCACCTCGCGCGCCGCCGCACAAAGCCTCCTCCATTCATAATTATACCACTAAGTCCATATTAACCGCAATATACTTTACTATAAATAAAATAGTTATAGATAGTCGCATAAAGCCGCTGGAATAAGTTAGTAGTGTCATGAAGCCTTCGATAAAAACATTTTCCAGTTTAGTCTTCGTGTATTCTTGGATACAATTTGGAACATGCAGGGATGAAGATAGGATATTGAAAGGTAAATAATAAAAACGTTTTGTATGAATGTATTTAAGATAAGCTTGGACCAGCAGCGAAGATAACAGAACTTTTAGTTCAAGACTAAATCTCTCAGGGGAACTATAAAGGTCGTGCGGATACGACTACAAAAGTCTAGTGTCCGCAAGTAGATTTAGTGCCTTTTGATACCCAACGTCCAAATGGGAGTTCGATGGATAATAAAAGCTTCAGATGAATTTCGCTTTCCCACCATTGCTAGACATCGATTACTTGTTGCCTGGTCCAAAATGTTATTTTTACTATCTACTATTTATTTCTTCATTCAGATACCGTCTGTCTAAATCTACGAGCTATAAGAGCTACCAAGCTCTGAGATTCAAATATCAAATAATAGTTTAAAAAACTTTTAGAAAATCCAACTACAAATTAGAAAAAATATTTTAATAAATTTTAATTAAGAACTAACGTAATTATAACGTAACGTAATAATTATTGTAATACATAAGAAGAAAAAAAAATACTGGTTAAAAAGCGTGGGGTTCATGGTGTCAATAGTTATAACTATTGTATTGACAGATTAAAAAGACCCCATGCTTTTCAGGCGTGCATCAGGAAATAAAAATAAATATTGAAAAGAAAAGCACCAGGGTCTGTTGCTAGCATCCATAGACGACTTACGACGCTTACTATCAGGCGAGCCGGGTGTTGGTTTATCATACCACCATAGTAGAATAAAGAATACGATTCTCTGTCGCTGATGCCTTTAGATTAAATCTTCCGTCCAGATCAACAGACTTTGTTTCAAATTACCGGATGATATGTGACGAAGACTTAATGATGATGACCGCCTAATGTTATGTTCAGCTTGCTATTGGCCAAATGAGGTGTACGAGCCCTGCTTTGGTGGGTGCGCGGAGGTGACTTGCGACAACCCACGCAACCACCTGCGTCCCTGCTACCCTTACTGCGAGCCCGGCTGTATTTGCGAGGACCCTTACGTGCGTGACGACCGGACCCACCAGTGCGTTCTACCTCAAGACTGTTCGCCGTAAGTCCAAACTCTACCTTACGAGGTAGTAAATAAAGTCTCCAAGAAATTTATCGGCTATCATGCACGTACATTTTTATGCCGGCAATAATTCTTAATTGTGTCTCTTGGGTACATTATATTATATTAATATACGTGTACCTATATAGTGTATATTGTGAATGTATATAAGTCGCTGATACGTATAATACACACTCTGCTAATTTAACTGGCTATAATACATATAATAGAGCACTGAAACTGAAATCTCGTGTGATTAATTTCTACAAATATATACTTAAATAAAATACCGATAAAAATAAAGATTGTCACGTTTGATATTTTCAGAACTCAGATGGGCATTCCAGTCCCGAGCAAACGATCAGATAAGTCGCCACTTCCGCCACCGGCTCAGTCGCCGAGTTCCAAGTATTCCTCCAGAGACGGCAGGAGCAGCCGCGGCCATGCCAAAAGGGAGGAGTTTCCTGCAGACTACAACGAGAACGACAGCCCCATCAACAACAAGGTCGAAGAGCCCAAGGAGTCCAAGAGAACCTCCGAGATGTCTAGAATGGGCAACTATTTCAACATAGTGATCGCCCCGCCGCCTATTAAGGCTCTGCAGCCAAGGAAACTACTACAAAACGACGCATTTAGGGCACCCATGAAACGAATGTAACTCAACTTATATACTACGAAATACATTATTGTTTTAAATTTTTTCGTCATTCTTGCCTAGTTCCCATCCCAAGGAGTTTTGTTAGATTCACGAATTTTTAACAAGCTTAAGACTCGTGGAATGCCCATATGTAGAGTATGGCCACTTGCTTACCATAAGCAAATTCAAGCGTTAGTGACTTTCCAAAAAAACAAAGGAAGCCCAATAGATTGATTTAGAAAATATCATGAACAATAATATATCAAATAAAGTTAGCATATACACATATGCACCCATTAGAGTTACATATATGTTTACTGTATTTTATATTATTGTATTGGGTCTATATACCTACCCACAAAACAATCAAGGTCGAAATAAAAGCGCAATAAACTTTATACATTTCCGATAACAATAAATGTAGGTCATGCTGGAATAATACGGATAAGCAAAACAAAAGAGAAATAATATTATAAAATGTAGTATGTATAAGAATTATAAATCAGAGCAGAAAATCATCATGAACATCTCTCATTATCAAAATTAAAGTTTTTTCAACAAGCCGTTTTGTTATAAACGTCGTTAAAGTTGCCGTAAACAACCACATCCGTACAATTCCATGCTTTCTTTTTGCACAGCAAAGCCTGTTTGTCGTGATTAGTAAGTGCCAACACATTATGTGAAACGGAATGGTGGATTAGCAGTCATTTTAAAAATCACACACTCCGTTGCTACCGAAATATTGTAAAATGCGTAAACTATTAATACTGGCACTCTTGTTGTGTAAGTGCCTGGCTTCAATGTATGATGGCATTGGCTCAGAACAACCGAATGATGTGAAAAACGCAAATTATATTACAGATAACCTTGTTGCCCTGGCGACCAGAGCTGGCAATTACGACTATGACGATAACGATGGCAACAAGAGACACTCGATACTCGATGACAGGAGGAACTGGAGGAAGAAGGCACTGTCGAAACCGAATGATGATCACAAGGAGTGGGAGAGAAGAAGGCATGAGTACGAAGGTGGTTCGCGGTACATGGACGAGCCGGAGATGAAGAGTTTTGGAGGAGGGGACCGGCTACGGGATATGGACATATCGCATGGGTATCGAGGACCACGCCGCTACGACGACGACAAGATGAACATGATGCCCTCGGGGATGAAGAGCTCCGAAATGGGACACGCGTCCGGGTTTATGTGAGTATTCGGTTCCAGCTCTTACTTACATTTCTCGCGCTATGGACATTGTCATGGACACGATCATATTTTACAGGGACAAAGAAGACAAGAAATCACCACTCAACATGAATTGCGAAAAGCCACATGAAAGGTAAACACTGTTATAAAGCTGAGACGAATCAGGTAGAGCGCCTGTTTGTAGAGTTTGTTTTATTATTATATATTTACAGACTTATACACAATATTATGAGTACATACACCTTACATTACTAATTTATCTATATCGAATAACAATATGAGCACACGGTAATAATTTAACCCACCCTGAGCACAGAAGATTAGATCGATGTGATCGGACACCCAAGATATTGCGGGAGCAGAGCGCGCGTCGGTGGCGCCATCTGATTTGACTCCTTTACTTGTGTAGATATGAGCCATGCTTCGCTGGATGTGCCTCGGTGTCGTGCGACAACCCGCGAGACCGTCTGCGTCCCTGCTACCCATTCTGCGAGCCTGGATGCATCTGTATGCATCCTTACGTTCGCGACGACCGCACCCACAAGTGTGTGCTACCCGAAGAATGCACTAAGTAAAGTATATAACAGTTATTTTTAAAAGCAACATTATTTATTGTACTTTGGACTAATGACGATATCCTTCTCTCATGTTTGATAATTCAAACTATTACATATATGCAGTGTAACTCTTGAGAGTTTTCACTTAGTAGGTAAAATCGAACATACTTATGTACCAAATTTTACCTAAATTACTTCCTAATAATATACCAATATGCATTTCCAGAGGCCTGAAAGGAATCCCGGACCTTGGCGAAGAAATATGAAAGAACACAAGAAAGAAAACACTGTAAATAACGAATAAATTTTCTAATATACTTACTTTAATAAAAATAGTTACCTTTTATTATCCTTTACGATACTTATAGAAAACGGAAATAGCACAACTTTCTATTTGCATGATGGTGTCAACATTATTTTCACCAAAACTTATGCATGCAGTTCCTAATATCACTATAATATAAATCAGTATGTTTATTTAATAATAACTAGCGATCCGCCCCGGCTTCGCACGGGTGCAATGCTACCGGCGCTAATATCTTCGGAAATATTCAATTAAATTACATGCTGTAGGGCCATATTGATCATATTAAATGGACAATGTATTTACTTTATTGGATAAGGATTAGTGCTGTATTGCTTAAAATCACTTCGTAAATAAGAATTTTTTCCCGTAAAATGTAAAGGATACAAAATTATTATTCTGGGTTATCCTTAAGAGATAGACATATACCATCGCGGACTTTTTTGTTGTTCTTTTTAAGTTGTACAATACTGTAGCACATTATTTTGTTTTATCTCGTGGGGTTCAGCCAGCGTTTGCAATGTAAGCGCAAAAGAACTTAGTACGACATCACATTAGAAACCTCTAAATTAATCAGTGTTTCACTACCATATTATGCATGTATTATATATAAAACTAGCCGTGGTGGCTGAGTGGTTCGAGCAGTTGCCTGCGACACAAAGATCGCAAGTTCGAATCCCGACTGTACCACTTAGTTTTTCTGAACTTAAGTACAGTGATTAGTCACACCACGAGCTTTACGGTGAAGGAAAACATAGAGAGGAAACCTGCATACGTCTGAGAAAAAATTCAAAGGCGTATGTGTAGTCGTGCTTGAGTAACGGCGATGGACTCGCCATCTGTCACGTTAGCACCTAATATACCTCTGGTGGAAAGTGGGTGTGTGGGTATTTACCTATACACCTCTGCCTACCCCTTCGGGGACCCTTGTGGGAAGGCGTGAGGATATTATATTTTTTATATATAAAACTTCCTCTTGAATGACTCGATCTATTAAAACCGCTTCAAAATCCGTTGCGCAGTTTTATACATTTAAGCAAACATAGGGACGGACAGACAGCGACCGCAACTTTGTTTTATACTATTTAGAGATAGTTAATTTACATACTTGCTTATAACAGCGCTAAGTGACCCCCGAGGTAGGCAGAGAGATTAGTGAGGCAGTTCTCTATAGGATTACATATTTCTTTAATTTCATCCACATTGAAAAAGCCTTGATTGTTAGGGCGGTTTGATCTAGGCGGTTGGGACATCTTCCTCTGCGTCTTCTGCAGACACATTAATATTGTTTACCAGTTTTTTATAGCTTTTCATCTTTCATCTTTTCTTTATATCCAAACCAACCTAATTTGTTTTTCATCCATGTAATCACACCTTTACACCACACCAGTTAAAATCTTGCGAATCTCTTCGTTATAGTATTGTGATAACAATAATAATACAACAAAAATAAACTAAATTAGAAAAGAGAATCAAGCAGACAGGCCCTCTTGTCTGTCACAAAACTGCTCAGCCAATTACATACCTAGTACAAAAACGTCAGGATCATTGACATGGTAGCTACTTGGGCTATTTCATCTTGTGATATTTGAGACTTGAGGATATATTTTAGAATGAATTCATGTCCCAATTTATCTTCCAAAAATTATAACAAAGCCTCGATTTCTGCCAGTCATAAGATATGAAGCAATTTTGTTGCAAGTTAATTCAAGTATTAGTCTTTTAATAATTTATATAATGATACATGACGAAATTATTACATACAGATCATTATAGTAATATTAAAATGAATATTCAATAATCAATGGATCAAAATTGATATTTTACTTTAAAAAGAAATAAAAAAAATCATACTTGTAAACACTAAGTTCCGAATGGCACAATCACCTAACTCTATTATCATTTCAATGCCTCCATTGTGCGTTGCAATAAGCCACCGATGGAGTGCTCCATTGTTCAGTAATTTGCTAATATTAATCGCGAATCTAGTAAAGTCTAAAATATAATATAGTTGTAAATTTGAATTTATTAAATCCTGAATAAACAATCGTGATACGAAAATCATGTACCAAAAGTGAAGTGCCTTGACTGAATTTCAATGATTATTTGGAATATATATTGCGTATTCTCGTTAATCACAGCTGCAAATGGCGAAGAGGAAACCCAATATGGTAGGCAGTAAACACACAGAGTTTCACTATGAAGCAAATACTAAGCAGTAGTATCCTTACAGAGTGTGGCGCTCATGGTCGGTTTGAATATTGTATCGATGGTATACCTGGATGTGTCGTCGGCTGTCACTGCCACCCCGGGTACTACTTCGACACCGATACCAAAATATGTGAACCCAAGTAAGTTTACAGCATGATTTGGAAACGTATGCACCATATTAATAAGTAACTATTGTGTCTTTTATTTTAAAAACATTGTTAATAATATATCGTAATAGTATAGACAAACAATTATTCATATTCTAATATATCTACATACCGATTATGTGTAGAAAATCTGTTGCATATCCTAGCAAATAAAAATCTAAGTCTCAAGGTTTCTCTTTGCACCATGATGCAGAGACAAGAAACCAGTTGTTCGTAAAACTTAACAACAAGAAAGATAATTATAAATATATTTATAAATATTAACATTCTCAACTCATATTACTTTGTATCGCAGTTCAAAGCTGACTCAACAGTTCCGGCGGAGCTACATGACTGAACCGACTCGGGCTCAGTACAACCCATACTCGTTGCCCGACGTAACCATATCTCCTCCGACACCAACAACAACTGACCCCATAAGTAGGAAGGTCGATGAAATAACTAAGGACGCCGACGACCTCGGTGACTGGCTCTACAACCAATTTTTCAAAACTATAGAAAATCAAGTGATTAATAATACAAATGTAAACATGAAAACAAGAAGAAGTAGTGATGGTGGTAGTTTGAAAAAGAAATCGAAAAAGAAACCATCACGAAAATATTGGCAAAGGTCGTCGAAAAAAAAGGGTAAAAAACAAGGATTAAGGAGAAAGTTGCTTCGTATTACAGAAGACGATAGTTTGTTTGACTCTACTAGTAGTTCCGATGAGGACAGTTCTTACGAAACGGATAGCAGTTATAGTAGCAGTGCCTCTAGCGAATCTGGAAAACACGATAATGACCATGGCCATAAAAAGTTTATCTTCTTTAACAAAGCACCAAAGCCGGCTCTGCCTTCGTTTATTTTCCTACCTGGTATGGACACGCCTTTCTATCCACCGATTGGGCTTCCACCGCCTCCCGTTATTCCCATGTACCCGATTGTGCCCGTGCCACCGATGGGCCCCATTTTCTCGCATCCAGGTATTATGTATACAACACACTTTTTCTAATATTTTTTATATCTATTCATGTCCGCTATCTATTTGTTGTTTATATTTTTACTTTTTCCAGTGTTTATACATAAGAGTGCTGATGAATCAAATAAAAGTACTAGTTCACCATCAACGACCTCAAGTAGTTCAACAACGGAATACAATTCAACTCCTAGTACATCGTCAACTTCTAAGACATCGATCGCCAGTGAGGACAATAGTAGTTCAAACTCGGAAACAACTACTGCAGTCGATATAGATAGCGATGCAATACCACCCAGTATAAGAAAAAGAGTAAATAATAAAAAGAGAAGCAAATTGAAAAATAACTCGTAAGTATACAATCAAATCACATCATATCTACAAAACCTATCTATCATTCACTAAAATACAACACAAAACTGGTCCTTACCAGTCGCAACGCTTTGTTTGTATATTATATTAACATATATTTAACCAATATACAAAATGTATTTTTAGACAACTGCCTGGAATCAATTCGGCTGCAAGAAAGAAACTGGTAAGAAACATATGATAATTTACGTTATCTTATTAATAGTAGTTCATGTGTTTAAGTATTGCTTTACATTTCGATAGATGAATAAATTACAAAAAAAAATGAAAAGGAAAAAAACAAAGAATCCTACCTACGATGAAGAATTACTGGAGCAAATGCAGGAAGTTGGAGAGCCGGTTTTAGACTACGGTCAGGAGGAACCACCTCCATTCTCAAATCAGTTGCGACCAAGACATAAGCAGCAAAAAATCCATAACCGGTTTGAAGATGTAGATTTTAGATATCTCTCACAATTAATACACCGAGCTGATTTGAACAATTCTAACATAAAACCAACGATGCCTAATAATTTTAATGACAAAATGCTAAGTCCCCTTAACGCGCCACTGACACGTCGATTTCAAAAAGCATATTTCGATCAAGATAGCGACACGTCAGAACAACATAGAAACTTACAAAAGCCGGCAGACGAATCGTATTATTCTAACTTAGGTAGGGAAATAGCTTCGTTAATTCGAAAAATAGACATAAAGGGCGAACGTCAAGTAAACATAGAATTTGAGCCTCGTGGATCCACACCCATACACCCAATTATATTCGATGAAAGCTCTTTCCCTCAAAATCTATGGGAGAGGTATGCAAGGTCTCCCATGAGTTACGTATCTACATTTTACAATAACGGAGCTGATCATTATGAAGCAAGTAATGAAAATTTACTCAATCTTGAAAATAAAGTTGAAATTTTTGCAACTACCACACCTTCACTGAGTTTAAATGAACTTGAGAATATTATCAGTACTATGAAAAATCCCAAAACACCTATGACTAAAGGTCACGTAAAAGATGTCCTATCAAATGACCTATCAAATAATAGCTTTAATATGAATTTACTTAGTGAGGCAAAACTTAATGCAATTGAGGTGCCGAAGCGTCAACAATTCGAAAACTACAAGTATAAAACTTCAAAATTTGAAAAACATGTTCTTCAATTTCGGGACAGACATAGTTTTACAAATATTATTAATCCAAGCCCGAGAGGTGATTTAACGCACAATAAGCCCAATGATCAATTGCTCAATATTAACGTAAACAATATAAAAAAACTAGCAAACTGGCTTTATGTGCAAAATAGAACTGAACCGAATATTTTGAATAAAATTAAAAATAAATTTAAAAATATACAAAGCCAGCGCATGTCGCAAGTTATCAACGACAAAAACAGATACGTTACACCCACAACTACGATAAAGCCGAAGTTGAACATCAGTCCATACAAACATACGATGTTTGGGAATATAAAGTATTTCACAAACAATAAGCAACGGTACGTGGTGGAGCACGCCGCCGTCCCCTTTCACTTATATCCAACGCCGGCTAAAATAAACACGTTCCGTGAAAATTACGTTAGACCATCATATTTCCACCATGTGATAAACCATTACGATTTTTTTGATCAGGCTTGACTCAATCTTCGAAAAAATATCCACACCAATTGATATTAAGATGATAAAGTACTTATTTCTCATGAAAAAACGATTTAATTTTCGAATCTTTTCTTTGTAGATGCCATGACTTCAGAATAAAATGCATGTATTTGTACAAATTTGATTTATTTATTTGTATTAGTAATTAGTTGTATCAATAAAACATATATATAATGTCATACGTATATATAAGAAGTATACAACCCATAGTGACGGTATTTGGTAAACGATCACCTCCATCTATGAACAATTCCAACAATAGAGGTAGGTATCACTAGCGCGATGCCGGTGCAAATATATTTTGATTTTGTGAATTGCATTAAAAACAATTTAGCGCCTTGTAATCCGAGTGCTTGCTATATATAAGCTGAAGCTATGCCAAGCTATAGTTGGCTGCAGTGCAGTGAACACCACGGATTATGTGCTGCTGCTGGATAACGTGTACCGCGGCGCCAAGTTCAAATAGCTGCGAAACCAACGCCCCTCTCGTTGGAGGAAAACATCGCCGTACCGGCTACAAGGGTGCAATGAACATAATACAAATCGATTAACTCAAACAGGCATAGAATAAACGCTAATCCTGCTGTATTCTTCACAGACAATTTAATTCCCATTTCATAACGTGGGCCGCGCTGCGGCTTGCCCGATTGTGCTAATATCATCAGCCTGTGAATTCAAGTACAATAGACGCATATACAGCTTCCTTGGACATACAGCTCTGATAGTATTTGCATCATATTATTGTGAGAGTTAACTGATATAAGTGTTACATTTCTTTCTGCGACCGGTAATATTTCAATATAAAATATATTGATCAGGATGAAAGAGCCGATTCACTACCGTACCACTAAATGTAGTGTCGCAATAACCATTACACGGAAGGTAGGATCTTCATACCCTCCATAACTGTAACATTTCTAATGTTAGCGTTTTTTTTAAATAAAAAGTGCAACATCTATAGATCTCATATTCGAAGTTTGCGAGTTTTATGAACCTAAGTACACCCAATGATTTACGGGGAAGGCAGCTATTGGTGATGAGACAGGCGACTGATTCCCCATCGACAAGCGATCGTCACTAAAATATATCTTCGAAAAGAAGGTCTCTGCTTACACACCTCTGCCTGTGAGAAGGCGTGTTCAGTTACCAATCAATACATTTCTCAAGCCGATTGCTATTATATTTTCAACCTCTTAAACAAATGCGAAGCTGTGACTAGTATTTGGACCACTTACTCTGAACTAGTTATTTGATTGCATAAAGTGCCGTATTAAAGCGAAAAGTCTTAAAGTCTGCGGCAATCGAAATAGTATTCATATTCTGGTAGTAGCTGACTAACAATTTCCTTCAAATAATAGACGGACGAAGTATTTGTTAAGCTCGTTCATATTGTACGACATTTGGTGGTGCCTACGATCCACTAGGTGCACTAAAGAGAATGTCTACAAAAAAAATTGGCAATCTGCGAAACATACGCATGGCCGTACTACACACAGATTAAATATCTGTAACTCTGTTTCCGTACTAATACGGAAACAGAGTTTTATGACAATCATGGAACTTTAGGGGAGATTTTAAATTAGATTACTGTTC
>JACCPG010002518.1:0-37438 GCA_016069955.1 Drepana arcuata | reverse complement strand
ACAAGGGTACCCGCAGGGGTAGGCAGAGGTGTGTAGGTATTACATCCACCCCCAGAAAGAATTATCATCACGCCGATTTCCGCACGGGGTAGAACGCAAGATATCTATTTTATCTATTTTACAGATTTATAAGGCAATAATTTACGTTGAGTGCGCCTGACAGCGGAACACATTCGATGTATTCTTTACAAACCTACAGCAGTTTTACATACATTTTAATAGAAGGACCACTCTTTTTTAAGTTTCTGTTGACTCAGCTGACTGTCGCACGTGCCCGACCACAATGTGTAAGTCCAATTACTATCTGTAACGTTCCCTAAGTCAAGCTACGATTATCAGGTATTTAACTTTTAATTTCTTAGATATAACTCGATACCGCTAGATTTCCATGTTTTTTGTAGGGCTGATTTCTAGTATTATCTACTTAAAATAATAATAATATATCCTCACGCCTTCCCACAAGAGTCCCCGAAGGGGTAGGCAGAGGTGTATAGGTAATACCCACACACCCACTTTCCGCCAGAGGTATATTAGGTGCCAACGTGACAGATGGCGAGTCCATCGCCGTTACTCAAGCACGACTATACATACGCCTTTGAATTTCTTCTCAGACGTATGCAGGTTTCTTCTCGATGTTTTCCTTCACCGTAAAGCTCGTGGTGTGACTAATAACTGTGCTTAAGTTCAGAAAAAACTCATTGGTACAGTCGGGATTCGAACTTGCGACCTTTGCGTCGCAGGCAACTGCTCGAACCACTCGGCCACCACGGCTTCTTCTACTTAAAATAAGTCTAATAAATATAATAACTTTTGAATAGAGTAAACACTATTCTAATATATGAGTGACATTTAAATACCTATATAAAAAATATCGCCAAAATACAAGGTATTTTGTATGAAACTGCAAAAGTCTGAATATTTATTCTACGTCAGTTAACGTAGACTTATTTTTATTTTGGGTTTGTTTAACTACTCAATTTGTCAGCAATGTTTCAAGGATTGATTGTATTCCGTTATCAATTTGTTATCGTAAATACTTGGGATATATGTATGAAGTGAAGTTTGTGGGGTGTTAGATGAGCCTTATCAATGGACAGACAAATAATATTTCAATGTAAATATTACATATTGATAAATTCAAGATGTATTGGTATTTGATGAAAGTTGCTTGCATTGCTGGTATTTTTGACATATACGTGTATATAATATGTGCATAACGGTTTCTTTAAAAGTACTATCTGTGTCCGGTGTTACCCGCAAAAGCTACGACTACTTTTAGTGTTTTAATCGGCTATAAAGGTCGCCTATATAAAGGTTAACTGTGTAATGTGCAACGTCTATACATGTCCAAGCCCATTGGCAATAATTCGGAAATAAGAGTATCTACATACGAATACCTGTATGTCCATACTAATATTATAAATAAAAATAATAATATCCTCACGCCTTCCCACAAGGGTCCCCGAAGGGGTATGCAGAGGTGTATAGGTAATACCCACACACCCACTTTCCGCCAGAGGAATATTAGGTTTAAAATAATTATGTTTTTTTATAATCTTTTTACAACTGATCGGATCTTAACAGAAATAGCCTAAAGAAGATATAGGTAAGTTGATTTTTAGGTAGATGAAGGCGCGGTTGATATCTAGTGATATAAAAAAAGATCTATTAAAATCCAGTAAAAACAGTCAAAAGCAGTGGTGAGAATATAAAAACAGTCGAATGAGCTCCCTCTTATCTTCTCTGGGTACATATTCCAAGAGTTAGATAATTAACTCAGACTGTAAACAAGCCATGAGCTTAAGAATCTTGCAACGACTCGTCTCGGAATGCTGTTAATTGATTTATTCTTCCCACGACGTCACCTCATGCAAGTTGTAAATAAATGTTTTTGTACACGTTCCAGAAATAATCATCAAAGGGGAAAACTCTATGATTACTTTATATCTTTTAATGTATCATTGCTTTCATGGCAAATTATCCATACTTTATGCAATATGTTCTAAACGCTAAAAGCAATTGACCTGTCTATAAATACTAGATAAACATAACTAACTATATCCATTGTTACACTGCTAATTTAAGCATTATGTTTATCACACAAACGTTAGATACCGCACATACGACCATACCATTCCTAATAATTACTAACAACTGTGCTAAGTTAGAAGATGTAAGCAAATTTTCGAACTGGAGACCGAGACTTCAAGACCACTAATAAACAGGCACTTAAATAAAATGCATGATCATGTAATATGTTTTTTTAAATTATTAGTGAACTGATTGAGTGTGAAATACGAGTACGGCATCAGCGAAGGCAAAGCGAAGTCTCATACCGCCACAGTGGTACAGGTTGTAGGGACTGCTGGATACTTCAGCTTATGTATTTTTCAGATACCTATGTAGTTATATAACTACTAGAGATATAATGACATCGAGGGTCAATCCTACAAATGCAAACAGCTTTTAGTATTTTAAAGTAAATTATTACTCGAATAAATTTGAATAATTTCCTCTATCCTCGAACTCCAAACAATTTACTAATGAGTTAAGTTAATCCATCATATCAGATAATGTCTATGATGTGTATTCAAATTTAACAAGTCAATTGAATAATATTTCCATGTTCGTATTTCGAATAATCGTTAGCATAATGTAATCGAGTAGATTTCGCAGTGGTTTTATAATTTAAAGAAGCTATAACAATGGTTAGATAAGTGCTATTAATTACGTTGGTTAATAGCTCAGTACGAAAATAGTGGCGTCAATGCAATGTTTCATCACGTCTACCCACTAGCTTTGTATAATAAACCTACATAGGTTTATTTACGTTAGTATATATAATCATATCATCATATATAATCATAGAGCCGTGGTGGCCGAGTGGTTCGAGCAGTTGCCTGCGACGCAAAGGTCGCAAGTTCGAATCCCGACTGTACCAATGAGTTTTTCTAAACTTAAGTACAGTGATTAGTCACACCACGAGCTTTACGGTGAAGGAAAACATCGAGAGGAAACCTGCATACGTCTGAGAAGAAATTCAAAGGCGTATGTATAGTCGTGCTTGAGTAACGGCGATGGACTCGCCATCTGTCACGTTGGCACCTAATATACCTCTGGCGGAAAGTGGGTGTGTGGGTATTACCTATACACCTCTGCCTACCCCTTCGGGGACCCTTGTGGGAAGGCGTGAGGATATATTATTATTATATATATAATCAATAGCTATACCTATTACGAAATTCAATTACATATTATCTTCATACCTTCCCCCACGAGGGACTCCGATAGGGTAGGCAGTAGCTGTAATAACATTGACTTTTCGCTATGTAAGTAAATGTATCGCCACCGCGCCAATGTTAAATTAATTGCCGTTCCAGTGTCTGGAATACGAGGCAGGAGAAGACCCCGTTCCAATACAAAATAAAATTGATCGAACACTCATGGATAGGATCGGCAAGAGTACTCGAAACCAGCGACGTATGAAGGGCTGTTGAATGTATATGAAGTGAAAGAGGTCTGTAAGTCCAGCATTCAATTGCGCTCTTCCTTCTCTTGCTACCCTAGTACAGAAAACTTACAGTTTGCACCGCTGTTTTACTTTTGTATCTACACTATAGATAACTTAGGCCTACCAGCCACTAAGACTCTCGATACGCTAATGTTTCATAAATCTGGAACCGAAGTTAATGTTATTCATAGTAATTCGTCATAATTAAATTTGTCTCAACATGCAACTGCAATTATAATTGTAAGTCAATTTATAAAGAATGCTGTTGTGAGTAGGCTTGTCAACATTTTGTAATGAAATTCTACTAGTAAATTGCTGGATATAAACTTTTAACTAAACATCAAAATGCACAAGCCCGCAAGAGCTAAAGCCTTAATTTAATCTGGTGCTTAAACTCTTTCACAAATTTTGCTAAATGTTACGTACATTAGCAAATCCAATTCAAAACAAAATGGATTTATGATAACTCTTGACCTAATAAATGCAACGAAAATGATTCCATTATTTACAGGGGAATATATTTTTACGTGGCTAACGAACCGTAGCGTATATAATTAAAATGCTGATGTTTTCTAAGAAAATTACTGACCATAAAACATGTAGTGGCGCATTATCTACGCGCCACTAATGACGCGTTAGCAGAATGGCTAGTAACTGACATAACAATACAGCTAACGATAAAACGAAGTTGGATAAAGTAGTTTTCCATGTACCGAACTTAGCGTCGCGACTGTGGCAGAACACAACTCAAACAGCCACATAGAATTCAATTCTTTCCACTAATGTTCTTATATTTCAATTGCATCACTCGATTTTGTCCGACCGAAGTAATCAATTACTTTCGAAGAACTCACGACATCATCGAGACACGCCCTTTATCATCGCGTAACGCTTTAATAAAAATGTCAATGTTCAAACTCTGTCCGGCACTCGCGGAGAACCTCATCAAAATCGCATCAAAGCCGTCGCACACCTACTTGGTTTGCATCCAAGCGTTTTAACATCCATTTGAATCAAAATTTAACTTTACTTTCTGTGAGATGCGATGGCTCCTTCGACACTTCATATCGCCTCGAGACGGCGCGCAATAAAATAATAACGGCTCAACTTCGTTGCTTATTTCACCTCGACTAGGTACTAAGATGGAGATGACAATTTTGCATACGTAAGAGAATTCTTGACACGGCGCCATCAGAATATAATAATAAAGGCTTTTGCATCTTTTCACTATGTGGCGGAATTCGCGTCTCGCGAACGCGTGATGTGGAATGTTGGGATGTGAGACTAATTCACGCGAGGAAAATATATCACGCGAGAAACAATTTTTGGGAAATATTCATACAGGTATATCGGAAATAAATATTCGAGATATCTGCTCGCGACAAAACTGCAGTTCACATTCCTGTTCGAGATATTTCTCTTAGCGAAGATTAACAATTTGTCCGCTCCGTAAATTCTCCGGGGTTGCTCTGTGTATCAACATTTACAGAGTCGCTAACGTTATAAATGTTCCGAGATTTACATAAACCGCGGAGTCCTTTGATAGTGAATACTGATGAGTAGACAAGCATTGAGTATATCTTTGATGATTTTATACTTTTGAAAGTATGCAAATCTTGCTGGAACGAATTACAAAGTCGAAGAAGAAGCTATGGTGACACTCGGTCACCGTAGCTTATTCTTAAGGGCTAAGCGTCAAATACAAATTCAAGATTGCAGGATCGACTACCGGCGATCTGAACCAATTGGTTTTTCTGAACACAAGTATTAGTGATATACTACGTTTCGAGCTTTACGGTAAAGAAAAACATTGAGATTTGAAAATAAAGATAAAAGTATCATTATTTTGAACCGACTTCAAATAATGAGGAGGTTTCTCAATTCGACCATATATCTATATAACACTGAGTTCGAAATCTTAAAATGAACTCCTCTTGTTTCCCTAGGATACCTACAGGATAGAGACCATAAGCGGCGGATTCTTGTTTGCCAACTCAGAAATTTATATTAAAACAGTGCGAAATATAACCAATTATACGTAATATACATGCAAGTATTCACAATTAAAATAATATCGTTATACTAATTACCGTCGAGTGTATTGTACTGATACAAAGAGAGTATTAAGGTGAAGCTTATAAACTATAGCAAACACGAAGCAGACCATAGCGCAACCTATAAGATAAATGTATCGGGTCCCGCAAATACCAGCCACTCTCAGACTTATTGTTTGCAATGGTTGTTGAAAAATGTCTGCCCCGTCTATATTTTAACGTCTCAATACCTTCAACTTTACCAAACAAAAATTGTAATCTGTTATTACCTACTTCTAATCTGTGGAATTAAGCTGTTTATGGATTCAATTAAATAATTTTATCGCAACAGATATCTTGTTGCGGCTAATTGGATTGGCTGTAAGGTTTCGTTTAAAAATTTTATTACAACTTTCAACACTCTTCCCCCTGAGACTCGCATTTTGTTATTTGTATTCTATTTTGATTTCTGCCGAGTCTCGAATTATTTAGTATCCATGCTGAACGAAGGAAACGTATAAACTTTCATTTAGCTAATTAAAAGTAATCCGTCGTTGGGAATAATCTTCGCAATTCAACCTTCAGGTTGGCGATGAGGCCGCTTTGTTATAATAAAAGCGCGTTTGTGAACATTTTGCTGTACGTCGAGATACTAAGAACAATGGGAAGTTATGTTGACAATGTAACGTGAATAACTTTGCTGTTTATTAAGAGAACATAAACGAAGCAGACAAGACAGAATCTCTTTGATTTCTCTGACGAGCAAAGCATTTGTATAATGTTCGTTATTTTATTTTATATATTTCGTTATACTAATAACGAGAATTACACCTGTATTTAATTTAGATAAATGTGCAAAGCATTGTGTGATTTTGTCAGGTACTGTAAAAGCTCATTTAGCCGGTGGGGTGGCACCCCATGCAGCGCGTTAATTATTGCGTCACGTTCAATTCGGGAAGTTTTAATATGTGTATACTCGTTTTGCGGAAAGTCGAGTACAAACGACGCTTCGAGTACGCCCACTCCACACCTCTCGTCTCGTTCCAACGAGCTCCCCTGACTCTATTTGAACACCGAAACAAACGAACTGAACTGGGATTAAATTTGTACAAAAGTATCTAATCTAAAGTATCTATAGCAGTCGTTCTTATGCTGTTTGAACAGATTTCATTTACTTTAAATACTGTAATTTGAGAAACTCACGGAAGTAGGTACGGTACGTTCGAGGACCCATCGCCGAGAACATTTCGACACCATTTAGACCGCAATGTTTACCGGCTGCCAAGTTTCCCTGTTGTATGTAAATTCAGAATACGCAATTAGAGGAGACTATAATATACCCCTGTCGACTAGCTCACTTGTGTTTAACTGACTTCGGGCCAGACAGACTCTAGTTAGAAACTCGTCCACAGTTATGGAAACCTATAACTGCAAACGCGGCGGGTTCTTACTATACATATATTTACCTTGTATGTATAGTGATCAGCACTTTATGTACTGGTTTATTGCCTTGCCAAGTCCTTTCGCAGACAACTGTAAAAGACAACGATTGCGAGACAAAGCGTGATCGGATTGAGTAAATAAATAGTCTATGTTAGAGTGCTCATCAATCTTGCAGTACAAAGTAAATTGTGCAAGTTTGCAGCGCTGCCGCGCAGGGTTCGTCGCCCGCGACCTGTAACCTCACTAAACTGTCGTGAGCGCGACACTTAACAATTTAATTGTCACTCATTAGTCTTAAGGCGACAACTCTAGCGCCGTTTTAATTAACTCAGTAACTCATAGACATTTCATTAGCCGTGGGCGTGCATCGTGCTCGCGGTCCCCATGGCGTTCAGATATATGCGGCTACGATTCAGTGCTATCAATCATAGCAGACCAGCGTCGCCTGTACATGTTATACACGTGTCGAGTGAGCAGCTGGTGGGTTGAATCAATCATACGGCTCCCAGGCAGACGGTTCGCGCAGCCAGTTATTTATCATTCACGCGCGACCGACGACAGGAGCACGATGATTGCAATTTACAAATAGTTAGGCGCATCAGAGTTTGGCGGCGTATGTTATGACTGCTTGTTAAATAACATGTTCGACACGACCGGAATAGATGACGGTCGGCGACGGGTAGTATCAAGATTTCACTGTGGTGTTCGCTATGCCGGATGGCCCGCCCCGCCCGCTCGTCTCTTGGCAAACTACACTGCACTATACTGCAAATCATAATAAGTTTGTTGGCGCAGGTCAACGCTCTCGCTGGGTACGTTTTATGTGTTCCTGGTGTCACGACGTCACTCTAATAATAGATAGGAATGTTTACCATCAATATATGCACTGGTATGCAAGTTCTACACTCATGCGCCTTGAATTTCATTCCGTGCGCAGCCTTCGATCGAGTCCATAATAATTTTACATCATAATTAAATTATCCCACTAAGTAACGCCAGACAGTGTTGTTCCAAACACAGCACAATGGTTTATTAACCAACATGGCCGGATTACGCTTTGACAGTTGGTTATATTATGTTTAATTAAGGCGTACCGTACGGTGGTGCCTACGCTGCAACAGTGACTCGTTAAACTTTCATTATCATTCGCTCTCACAAATTGCTCGTACGTGAACGAATTGTGCTTCACAATCGATCTCTGCGGTGCTCACGAGCCATTGTTTGACTTCGACTCCGAATTCTGCATAATTGCCTTTCAGCCTTTCATTATTCAACTTTATGCAGTCATTTACTTGGGTTATTACTAAGGGAGAGTAACAGAGTACTGCGTAGGTGGATGCATATATTATAATGTACATCTAGGGATATTAAATATTGAAAGGGGCTTTGTATAATGCTTATATTACCGACGGGACGTGGAATATAACGGTGAATTCAATGTCTTGATTTGAGTTGCTCATAGATCTCGAATTGTCGTAGCATTATCTGGTCTAGCAAAAACTATTTCCAGTTTGCGTTTTAATATCGTTATTAAACTTCTTTTCGTTTGTTACAGATTGAAGATGAAGGTAACCATGGCAACGATGACACCCGCCTCTTCATACTTTCGACGCTAGCTGGGCAACACAAGCCGAGGGTTTCATGTGCTCTTTGCAAGGAGACTATGCACGTGTTCGACCGCTATCCACTGGTCGACGGCACCTTCTTCCTCAGCCCGCGGCAACATACCAGCAGTGCAGTCGAGGTAAGGATTTCACAGGAAACCTTCAGTCACAATGAAACCAATTAGCCCTAATTAGCTAATCTAAAAAAAATCCAGGAGCACTTATAACGCCTTCACACAAGGGTCCCCGAAGGTGTAGGCAGGAAGGCAGGAAGGTGTAGGCAGAAGTTATAGGACTACCTATACACCTCTGCCCACACCTTCGGGGACCCTTGTGGTTACTAACCCACACACCCAATTTGACATGACATATTAAAATAATGGAGCAACTGTGAAATTAAGTAGTTCTTAGCACCCTTCTGTGTGCCTCGGATTTGGGGCAATTATTTTATTTGTATAAATTAAATTAAATATCCAAATTCTATGACAATAGTGAAGCCGATTTGAAATATACGGAAGCAACATTTATAACTGTACCTAAGCGCATAGTAATCTAAATTTCCCTAATAAATAATTCTTTATTTAAAATAAATCTTATAAATTATATTTAGAAAGAGACCGGGTAATATCCGGTTCTAAACTTGAAAACGTACGTATCGCAAATCTTTTGTAAACGAAAATATACAATACCTTTTATTCGTTGGCTCGTACGAAGAGCTTTTCGGCTTTTGTTTGTTCACCGAATTAGGAGACAGGCTGGATACCCCGAATGTTATTTAAAGTTAGAATTAGCACGCTGTCCCTCTCTGGAAATCTTCGGACGTTTTTAAATATATCATCCCGTTCCCTTGCACTCAACCATACAATAATTAACACATTTGTCACTTCACATAATATCACACTTTACTTACTTACATATCCTCACGCCTTCAACAAGGGTCCAAGGGACAAGGGTCCCCGAAGAGGTAGTCAGAGGTGTATAGGTAATACCCACACACTCACTTTCCGTCTGAGATATATTTTAGGTGCCAACATGACAGATGCCGAGTCCATCGCAGTTACTCAAGCAAGACTATACATACGCCTTTGAATGGCTTCTCAGACGTATGCAGGTTTCCTCTCGTTGTTTTTCCTTAACCGTGAAGCTCCTGGTTTGCCTAATCACTGTACTTAAGTTCAGAAAGAATAATTGTTGCAGTCGGGATTCGAACTTGCGATCATTGTGTCGCAGGCAACTACTCGATCAGCTTCTTTTTTACTTACTTCTTTGGCGAAAAGAATATCCTAGGCTTAAAAGTTTAAGAGTCGTCTTCACACGTACATATACTTTTATAAAAATTATGTTTGGACAATCCTTAGTTAGGTAGGTTTACTTTAAATATTAAGTCATAGTAAATTTATCGGCTAAGCAAGTCCGACATAAAGATCCTAATCCTGAGTTTTTCAATTCAGGTGAAAGTGGAAGGGCGCACGCAATTCCTGACGTGCGTTTGCATGGGGTGCTTGGAGCGGTGTGACCCTGACCGCACTATCCGCTGCCGGTTCTGCGGCCAGAAGTGGGACGGATCCTCGCTCGTGCTCGGGACCATGTACTCTTATGACATATTCATGGCCACGCCGTGTTGCCCTGAACGATTGAAGGTATGTTTTACTAGCTAGGTTTACTAGGTATCTCGCATTTTAATATCTTCAGAATTCCCCAGATTTTTTGTCCATCAGAGTAAAATTTTATTTTTTGCCAGACTTTTTTTGTCTGGAATAAAACATACCCTATGTACTTATTCAGGTAATTATCTACCTCAGTTCAGCTCAGTAGTTTTGGCGCAAAAGAGAAACAAACATCCTCACAAAATTAATCATAATTAGGTGCTTGTATCATTTTGAGTTTTAAAACTATAAATATAGTACCTAATATAACTGTATTGTTGTGAACAGTGCAACAGCTGCTTCAAGCCGCTGCTCTACCCACAACAGCGGATGAACTATTCGGACTACTCACATCCGATGACGTGCCCTCACTGCCGTGTGGTGGACACTCACTTCGTAAAGCCGCTGAGCTACTGCTTCACAAAACGGGCCTACCCGCTATTCCAGCAGTGGCCATAACAGACGGCGGTGCCGGGGACCTCCCCCGGCACCCCCCCCGCTTCGGACCCGTGGGCTCTAGCGCCGTCGCCTCCGCGCCGCGCTTCTCCGCCCGCGCTCCGCCCCGTCGTCAACACCAGCATGGCATCACGATCCCACGATGTAGAAGAGCATAAGTTCCCATCCCTTGCAAGTATAACCGAGTCGCTACCTATGCTCGGCCTGAGCCCAGAAACGCTGGCTATGAGCGTGGGCGAATCGCTCGCTGAACGCTACCTGGCCGCTTTGCGCCCTAAGCCGATAGAAAGGCCGACTCTTGGTGGTTGCGGTGTGCCGCGCCGCGCCCCACTTGCTGACCCATCGCTCCAGCTCCTCTCCAATGACTTCATCGACTACTTGAACTTGATCGCTTAAGTGTTGCCGTGAGTGTGACGACGAAGGACTACTGTGTTACGAAAACAATGTTAACCTCTTTAACTTTTACCGCGTCGTTGACGCTAGGAGTAATTATTTCTGTTAAATTAAGTTGGTATTATTGAAAATAATTTTATGTGTCGGTTTAGATCGTCCTATTATTGATTTTATTTTAATTTTATTATGCACTTTGTTGATTAAATGTTGATTTTTAATGAACGAAAATAATAATTAGCTGTTTAGTAATGCCAGAAATTGCATTTTTTGTTTTTTTTTCGATTGAATCCTGAATCTTAAGTATTTCCTTTTGAGGGAGGTGAGTTTATAAATTTATTATTGATTGAATTTCAGTGATACTGTGCCCTATCTGATAGCGGCACTCGATGGGTGTGTTGTTTAGTTCAATTAATTTATTAGATATGTTTTATTTTAGCAAAATTTTAAACCTAACTTAAGTGTTATACAATATTTTGGTAGATTTATTGTGTACTTTTATTTACTCCCACCAGAATGGCACTTTATCGTGTTAGGGATGCCATGTTAAGTTATCGTGATTGATATCATTTTGTCATTAACCGACTGTTTTGCACTACATTTTGAACAACTATAACGGTAGAGGATCTTATTTCTAAGTATTTGCTGTGTCACCAATAATATGATTAGCCTGTCTATATATTATACTTATGTAAGGATATGTATTGTGGAATCGTTAAATTTTATTTCGTTTCTAAAATATTTTATAAACTCTTCGTATCTCAGTGATTAGAGACGATTGATTATGGATACCAAAAAATATTTCAAAATTGTGCCATATCAACAAAATATACTTTTCGAATTTGGATAGAGTTTTGAGAGCTTACCTACGTCTAATCACTGGGAACATTTCTTTCTTATATTGAAATACAATATTGGATCTTATTTCATAAAATCAACATTTTTCTAATTAGCTATAGGATTTTCTTATAAATCGTCATGGATGTCTAATAATTTATAAGCGCTTTTACATTTACTAAGCGTATAAGTGATGTGCACTTTTACTCGAATAGCTGTATAACTTATATGTAAGGTTTTATACATTTGATACTTACTCGCAAAGTGATTAAAAGTGATAAAGTTAGAAATAGAACGTGTTTAACGATGTAATACTGAAGTGGTGCGGATTTAGAGGTAGCTGGGATTAGAGGGATGGGAAATTAGGCAATAATTTCTATCGAAGACTTGACACATTTTATAGATAAAAATTTTGCATTATTCTTCTATCAAAACTGCCATTTACCTTTTACTAATACATAATCAGGTCTTAATATGGTCACATTGCATTTGACGAGGTTTATACATAAAGAAGATCGTGATTAATTCTATCTAGACTGATACCAATGAAACCGATATACAAGTAGTACATCTATTTATTTTATGATTCAATATAATATATCCTCACGCCTTCCCACGAGGGTCCCCGAAGGGGTAGTCAGAGGTGTATAGGTAATACCCACACACCACTTTCCGCCAGAGGTATATTAGGTGCCAACGTGACAGATGGCGAGTCCATCGCCGTTACTCAAGCACGACTATACATACGCCTTAAATTTCTTCTCAGACGTATGCAGGTTTCCTCTCGATGTTTTCCTTCACCGTAAAGCGCGTGGTGTGACTAATCACTGTACTTAAGTTCAGAAAAACTCATTGGTACAGTCGGGATCCGAACTTGCGACCTTTGCATCGCAGGCAACTGCTCGCATCACTCGGCCACCACGGCTCTTATATGATTCAATGATTTCCTTAAAGTAAAAAATTCTCAAATGTCTAGTTTTTAACTACAAATTCCTGATTAATCTATGTGTAAGTAGCCACAGAATCATCTATTTGTGCTTTAAACTGTAACACATTTCCCCCAACCATTAAAATTTGCGCAATCAGAATACTACGGAATCTTGTCACAGTAAAATGATACGCTTTACACATTGGTCCGTCATATACTGAAGGTGCCTTCACTGTGATAATCTCCTGTAATTCTGATCGCGCGTTCGTCTCACGATAACTACTGTCTAAGCCTCGCCATGTTGAATGCAATTCTCCATATTGACGCACCTTATTGGACTGAGTACGAGGTTACTCGTATGTGTTGTATAGTTGTAGGAGTCATCAGCACATCGTCATTACGCTATCATCCGCATCACTGCACCTCCATCATTATCATCGGGCACATTTTGAGTGGAAGGCGAACTGGTTCTATGTATTCTTACTGCGGTGATCAATATAATCATGATTGAGTTCGATACTAATTCAAAATACTCGTGTTCCTCTCTATGATGTTGCGTTTCTAACCAAATTTGTTTTGATACATTTAGAATGAAAATATTAAGACATTATGGGGAAGACAAAAGATAGTTTCTACTTATTAGTGCATTACTAAAGCCGAGAACGGAATGCCAATCGTACATAATCGTATGCAATTGCCGCAGTATTGCGGTCGTAGAACTAACCGCGTATTGACTAACATAGTTGCCAGTCGCCATGTGTGGTTGTTATACCTCTTAAATATAAAAATAAATATTCTCTGCTATAACTTAATTCTAAGATAAAAATATTTTCTCTAAATCAATCCTATATACCTATTATATCATAGCATGACGTAAAAATAATTGTACATATGCCGGTTATCTACTGCATGCGGAAGCTTAAGGAAAGAATATATAATGAGATATAATGCATATAACTAGATTAGCCATAAAACGATAGTACATTGTTCCAACAATATCAAAGATCCCTAATTATTTTAATGGTAGCCGCGGACTGCAATGGTACTTCATATGTTATTCAATTTTAATTTTATCGAAGTTTGCTCGTTCGGATATATAATTATATTTAAAAGTTTAATATGAATACGTTTAAACAAATGTATCCATATGTTTGTGAAAAAAAAAGTAGAAAGCGAGCTGTTGTTGGTATATTTAGAAAAATATTAAAATGAACCAGATCATCTGATGGTGTCCATGTACAAATATGAAAAGTGAATAGCCATTGCTCTCCGCGCGCGCCTAGTGAAGGCAACACAAATTTATAAAGAGCATATTGTTTAATAGTCAAATACAGAGCCATTTACGTAGATGTATCATAGTACTTGTATAAGACGACCTGACTATTATAAAGTATCTTGTCGTCAACCCCATCCGGTACAAAACAAAATAAAAAATAATATGCTATTTTGGAAACTTACAATCCCATAGAGAAATATATTTGAAGTCCTCCGATTCAAGTATTTAAAGGCGGTTTATTTAATATTTTATAGATGTTTCAGTAAAGAACATTGATCATTACCTCTTTAGATACAGTAAAATAGTTAAATATATACAAGTATGGCTTCTAAATTATCTGTTTACACAATTTTAACAAAATTTGTGTTGCAAAGTACAATATTAGACACGGTAAATGAAATATTGTACAATTCAATCTAACAGAGTTTATAATACCTACATACATATTTTATATTAACTAGTGTCCTGGCTCAACTATTTATCCTATGTCGTTTTTTATTCGTTAGTTATTCTCTAGTTACTTTAACAGCCCTATAAAATATATTGAATCTTTTTCCTCGGTTACAGTAGCGACCCGAAATGCTTTAGGTTTGCAAGTAGGTTATATACATGCTATGAGGCGGTAAGATCTATCATTCGGTTCCTTTTACCTTGTACTCTTTTAACTAAATATGTGTTTGATTATTCATATTTTAGTCACTTAGTTACACAAACGTTGCAAATTTTCTAAGTTTATTTGCAAATATTTGTTAAATTTTGTAATTAATAACAATTTATTTAGACATTGACTTTTCTTCGTGTTGAATTTTGATGTGGTGTAATTTAGTGAATTGCTTCAAAGTACAAAGAAACAATTTGTTACTTTTGCAAATTTTATAAAATAAATCGAATACATATTAAAAATAACATGGATCTAGGTAGACTTTATGAAATAGTTGCTGTAAATCCTAATATTAATCACCAATTATATTTAACATAAATAATAGGCCCTCAGGTTCGTGTTTCCTTTGAATAACATTTGGAGAGGAAATCTGTTGATTATTATGTGGAAACTATTATTTTCACTTTAATATTTCCATTAGTTTTTATGTATTCAATCTTACATGGTACCTTAGGAGCACTATAGTTCGAATCATCGGCATAATATTCGTTGTTCTAATAGATGTTATGTCCCGCTTTGATTAGGTTAATCAAGTCTTATTTTCAGAGTAGTTCTAATGTAGTTTGTAGGGATTCCTTTTATATAACCGTGCGAATGGGATGTATGCGTGTGTTCTCACATAAGTTAGGTAGTCATCGTCACATTTCTTTCATTGTGATTTTTGGATAACCTCGTGCCAAACGAGAATCTTTATTCGTGTGCAATCTGGTCATAGGCGGTGCACTCTGGGGGCACTGCTAGTAAGTTTAACTTTTATCTTCCCGTGATACGGTTTTGTAGTTTATAAAACACTCAGATCACTGCAGGCTTACATTTGATGTTGAGCGGTGCATAGAACGTCCTCTCATATTGTTCTGTTGTTTAATTACTACAACAATGCCCATTCCAAGTTTTTTATCTAAATACTTATAAAAAAAACAAGATTTTTAAGACAGGGCAACATGATACTTGATAATATTACTGTGGATGAGTAAACGTTAAAATGTTAAATGAGTAAACTTAATATTCATAACAGAATAATATGAGTCGAGGACATTACATTGACGCGCAAAACAGTAAGCTCGAAGGACCAAATTTCAAGTCTTTGACACCCAATATCCATGCCACCCGGCGGCATTCATAAAAGCTCAAAATTCAAAAATGCATTGGCTGATTTTAGTATACGCCTGTTGTTGGTTAGTGAAAGCAAATTCGAAAACATGTTAATTATATTTTGATACTCGGTGTTTTGTACATTAACGTGGTAAGTTTGTATTAATATTGTGTACTAATTGGGTAGGTAGGGATTAACGTTAACGCTCGATCGCCTTTGGTAGTCTTGACAGAGCACGAAGAACTTACAAGTCGTCGGTACGATACAATAGACGATTTTATTTTCGAAATTGAACAAGGTTATAACGGTAGAGAACAGTCAGTTTTCTGTACACTATGCTTGCAACTTCGAGTCAAAAATCCTTGTGAGGACATTTATATTGGTGATAACATTTCGAATTGGTTATTGATAATAATAAATTATTGCGTGGCAATTAGAATAACGTTTATACTACGTAATGCGCGGGGTGCATCAGGGTATGTGTGTCATAATTTGTAATAACTAAAAAAAATAAAAAAAAAACTTTTGTACTTTCGTAACGGTAACAAGTAATTTAGTAATAACTTTTTTCTATTTATATGTATAATGCGTAGGTTTTAAATCAAGTAATAATACATTTTTTTACTGGAAATATGTAGGTGTAGTTTTTTTATAAGACAATCGCGAGACCCGATCTCGGTACGTGTATCACAGCGATAATAGTTATTATGTAAGGCCCATTGTTCGACTAATATAAGGGGAAATCTGGAACCATGCTTAATGATTCCTCTTTATCATTAGACCCACAATTAAGTGGTCGGTTTTAGAACTAGTATATTAGGTATGTCTTTAACTATCTATGCATTTTATATTTCATCGGTTGCTTGAAAAGTGAATCTTCTTCAGAAGAGCGCATGGTTTTTTTTTAGCTTTAAGCTTTTCTATAGATATATAAGCACGATTAAATTCGGAGATTGTCGCTTGGTCGCCAATGACAGTCAAAATTAATGTACCCGCTTCACAAACGCTCAATGTTATGTTCGTATACAATC
This sequence comes from Drepana arcuata, assembly GCA_016069955.1. Classification (NCBI taxonomy): domain Eukaryota; kingdom Metazoa; phylum Arthropoda; class Insecta; order Lepidoptera; family Drepanidae; genus Drepana; species Drepana arcuata. The sequence goes on along the minus strand of JACCPG010002518.1, from coordinate 20,529 downwards.
ATCTGCGTGTTAATGATGGTTAAAAATATGGATCTGAATCGAATGTCACTAGCTTACAAAACGACTTGACTGACAAGTAGTGCAAAATTCCAATGTCATTTGTCAGATATATATAATAGCAAAATAATGTTCGAATGGTTAACTTCAACAGCATCTCAAAAAAAGCATTTTTATATTAATATTTAGGGTAAGTACGAGTATGTTTGAATGAATGAATAACTTTTGTATACTTTAAATAATTCCCATTGTTTCGTATAAAGATGGGTTAGTTTAAGGGGAAACTTTGTCTGCACTTAAGTCCTGTGTGTAGTTATGTCGCATGTGTTTTTCTATGATGATCTCCGTTTGATTACAATTTTTCTGGAATACGGTTCGATACGGTGTGTTGTGGAGTGATGCTCAGAGAGAAAACGCCAATTGATAAAATTTAAGTAATTATCTAAGTGCTTGAATTATTGTAAGAAATATTACTATACCATTGAATATAATTTTAAAAAGTTCAATACGCAACTGCGTATATTTTTGTACATTCAACGTGGATGCGTAAGGAATTGGCACAAGTAAGATATAAGATAAACTAAACATTGATAAAAAAAAGTTCCATTTTGTAACGAGAATAAATTTAAAAAGCTATAATTTTTTAAGGATTGTGAGCGTTGTATTGTCTATATTGTAATGTTGGTGAAGCGAAAATATTTGTAAGGTTGTTTCAGAAAAATGTAATAAAACTTGGAAAGCGAAAAAAATACATGTTATATTTTATACGGATCCTGATATTGTACCCGCCCGAGTGGCGCGGTTCGTGTTACATTAGGGGTGTAGCTGTAAGTTTACTCTAAAAGAGTTTTGGCAGGTAGTAGTTTTAGTAGGCTTAGTGTTTTTATACCGGCTTGATGTTGTGACATTTATGATAAGCATTATATGAATACCAGAGCTATCGAACAAGCGGCCAACTTTGATCAATAGCAGAATGTGTAGTGGGTACTTGAGAAAGGACGGTTAAGTTGATTTCGTTTTAGTGACGACAGTGAGCACTACTCCTGCAGTTGTGATCTTTACCAAAGCGTTGCTGTTCACAAGCATATCATTACAAACGACGCTAGCTAGATACCTTTTCGATACAAAATCCTAGCGGAGTTTTTAATTCTATTCGATTTGTAATATTGTTGTTAGATAATTCTGTTTCTTCGGCTCTGGGTTGGTCAATTTTGAACTATATGCAATTAAAATAAAATTTATATCTTGCATGCACTCGACTTTGTCCCGTTCAGTGCCATTCTTCGTGACAATTCGAGGTGAAATTGATCAACGTACAAATCCGGTGAATTACTTGAATTATTTCAGTCACTTAGCAGAATTATATTATTGTCGAATATTTCCGATTATGTTACGTTTTATATTGCTTATATTACATATTATGGATACGATGTTTATTAAGTATATTCATTTTGATGAGGACCTAGTCGATTCTCTATATATCACATCTCCCAAAGTACAAATTCCTTGTTGTTTAGTCCAATTTTGTTTGACTGTTATTGAATGGAAATTATTTTAGAGAGCGTCCGCCCTTACCGAGGCGTAGGTAGTAGGGCGGGCGGCGTCGAGTCAGTCTGGAAATGATCGCCGACAAAGTGGTCGATATGATGAATACATTACTATCTGGCGAACAAATTCGTCATTCTGCAGTCAGAAAATGTAATATGTTGTAGTTTACACCATTTACGTATATAATAATATTTTTCACGTGCCACTCTCGGCACAATATTACAATAATTATGTTTAGCAGCTCGTAACTTAAGGGTTAAAGTTAGTTTTGTTCTTTTTTATTCACCTATTTTAGTTAATGGAGAAATAATAACCATATGAATAAGTTTTTTTTCTTTTTAATTTACTAATTTCTATCATAACTTACACTGGACTTCCTATAATTGTAGAAGTTCAGTTCATTATTGTCAGCTTAGTTTTATACTACTTACCATTGTTTTTAGTTTTACGTCGCCTACTACACATTATTCAATTGGAATGCTAATTTGGCAGTGAAATATATTTAAAATGACACTATTCATACATGGATACAATGAATACTTTATAAAAATAAAAATTTTGAAAATCATCGAGCGTTTCATTTTTAAGTTTGACCTTGCCTCTTAGCTTTCATCATCGCTCTAGTCTGACTTTATCTAAGTTCGTCCATCTCATTGGAACCAACCCTTACTCTATTTTAGCAATTTAAGTTAGACTAAAATAACTCATCAGCCTCTAGGGCTAGATCGTTATTCTAATGTTGTACTTATCAGACTAAGTACAGCACTGCAAAAAAAAAAAAAAATTTAAATAATAATAATATATCCTCACGCCTTCCCACAAGGGTCCCCGAAGGGGTAGGCAGAGGTGTATAGGTAATACCCACACGCCCACTTTCCGCCAGAGGTATATTAGGTGCCAACGTGACAGATGGCGAGTCCATCGCCGTTACTCAAGCACGACTATACATACGCCTTTGAATTTCTTCTCAGACGTATGCAGGTTTCTCTCGATGTTTTCCTTCACCGTAAAGCTCGTGGTGTGACTAATCACTGTACTTAAGTTCAGAAAAACTCATTGGTACAGTCGGGATTCGAACTTGCGACCTTTGCGTCGCAGGCAACTGCTCGAACCACTCGGCCACCACGGCTCTTAATCAATACCCACACACCCACTTTCCGCCAGAGGTATATTAGGTGCCAACGTGACAGATGGCGAGTCCATCGCGTAAATATTTTTATATAGGTCCAAGCCTTTCAACATAGGTCCCCAAAGGGGGGTGAGAGGAGAAACAAAAGACTGTATTTTCGCCTGCATAATTCGGTGCCAACGTGACAGTAGTATCTCAAGAACTGCATAATACATAGGTGTTTGATTTTTTCTCAAACGCATGCATGTTTCCTTCATCGCAAAGCTCGTAGTGTGAGGAATTACTGTAGGTACTTAAGAAAAACTCATTGATTCAATCACGTTTCGAACTTACAATCTGTGTCGCAAGCGACTACTCAAAACACTTTGGCATCACAGCAAATCTCTTTTAACTTCTATAATAAAAAATAATACCTTCACACCTTCACAGAAGGGTTCCTGAAGGGGTAGGCAGAGGTGTATAGATAGTACTCACACCCACAATTATATAAAATGAACTTTGGTCAAACAAGCTATCAGAATTTATGGTCAGCCTAGTAATTATTGTCTTGTTATTCAAAATACCAAAAAAATCACTATATCTTTACCACTGAGGTAGCATCCTAGAATAGCGCTCGCCTGATATAGAACTCACTAAGTTGTTTAACTCGGAGAATATTATTCCAATCTCAAATGTAACTGTATATAATTACGTTTAAACCGGATATTATATTCGAAACAGAAAAACCGAAACAGCACACTCGGGCAGTACCGTACACAGATATTATATATACAAAGAAATTGCAAATGTTCGTATGCAATATAGAAGCACATACATAATATCACACCGACTGCTTGACGGGGTAAGCAGAGAGAGATATTGGTATACTAGCTGAAGCTATATATATAAACTTGTTGAATTGCTCTATATATTGATGGAAACCGCATTCAAATCCGTTGTGTAGTTCGAAAGATGTAGGCGTACAGATGGTTTTTTTTGTATTGTCTCTCGTAGCGTGAGTTCCGGGAACTATTGCTACTTAACCGGTCAATGGCGAGACCTAGGCCTCCATCCAGGCACTTTAGTACTAAGCAACACAGCTAAGGGCACCCCCTGTGGTACAGATGGTGGCAAGCGCCTTTGTTTTATATTTACAACTAAGAAGACATAATTTGAATACAGCTCAGTAAAAAATACATCTATCCCTAGAATACCAAAAGGATATATAACTTTTTTTTATTTGGCGATACATAGAATAATATAATATATCTCCACGCCTTCCCACAGGGGTCCCTGAAAGGGTAGGCAGAGGTATATAGGTAATACCCATACACCCACTTTCCGCCAAAGATATATTTAGGTGTCACATGAGCTATGGCAATATATACACATTTGGGTCAGGTTTCCTGTCAATATTTTTCGGCAGCTTATCTCACGGCCATGGTCTGACAAATTACGATACTGAAGTCCAGAACAGCACCAGCTGGGATTAAAGCTAGCAAGGGAATGTACGTAAGTATTCCTTTCAGGTCTCTTGGTGAACGTCAATCCTTTTTTTACAACTCTACTTGTTGCGCCGTTCACACAAACTCACGAGGTCATATTTCGGTACCAGTGCTCAATTAAACATCTTTGCTACGCCTTACAGGTGTGTTGTGAGCTTTAGAAAAATGTTTAAGCCCGGAATTGATCTATTCACTGATCTTTTACATTCATACGGCCCTCTTGTCTTGTCTAGTGGTCAAAATCCCTGAAAGCAAAGCTTTAGATCACGGGTTCGATTCGATATTTGTGTGATGAACACGAGTAATTGTTCTCACACCTCATAGGAGGTGTGTGAACAAATGGTATATAGATAAATATTCTTATATACAGAGGTATATAAGAATATTTATCTCTGCCTAGTTACAATAGTACAAGCTTAGCTTAATTTGGGATTATGTCAATTTGTCTGGAATTGTCCCAAGGTATTCATTATATTTTTATATGGACAGGGGAGAAAGAGTAAGATAAGGCGACCAGAAGCCAATTACTTAGATCAAGTGCCAGCCTCAAAAATGTTTGGAAAGATTCAGATATATGACGATGGCAAATAATAGTAAGCTGATATCTTTTAGGTTAGGTACTAATCCCCAAGAGCTCTGCATTATCAGAAACAACATCTTAACTGATTTGGCTTAAGGCCGGTCGGTTCATAAATATCAGGAGCAAGTAACGGCTCCACACCATCCTCTTATGTTTACACCCTTAAAGGATTACCAAAGCCTTCCGAATTGCGTCGCGTATCTAAATGAAATTCACCATCTAATCCTAGAGCTAAACTTTGGTGATAAATAACGATTCAATTGTTATTAATGTGTTTAAGCTGAGGTGTTTGCGTTCCAAAATAGCAGCCGGAAGATTGAGGACGTTTTATGGTCAAGCTAAAGTTATTATAATGTGTCCCGTACCTTGTACTAATCTTCGTCTACATCGTCTCATATACCCTATAAGAGACAGCCGTCTGGTCTAGTGGATAGAGCTCCTGACTGCGGAACTTTAGGTCACGGGTTCGATTCCTGCTGAGGACAGAAATTTTGTTATGAACACGAATACTCGTATTTGTACTTTTGTTTTGCGTGTCCTGTGTATGTATGTATGCATCTGTCTATATTAGTAAATATACCGTTGTCTTCTTACCATAACATAAGCTTTGCTTAATTTGGGACTAGGTCAATTGGTGTGTAATCGTCCCAAGGTATTTATTATTATTCTTATTAGTTAACTATATTTAACTCATAGCTATATGAACATAAAAAGTTATTAACTATAATTTGTTCAACTAATTCAGCGTGACAGATTAAGAAACATAACCACAAAGATATTTCCAGCTACTTAAAATAGGAGAAGCTTGAGTGGTTTTGACTGTACCAAAGAGTTTAACTTAAGGACAGTGACTAGTCACAACATGAGCTTTACGCTGCAGGAAAACATCGAGAGGAAACCTGCATACGTTTGAGAAGAAATTCATGAGTCGCGGAGGACTTGCTGTTTGTCACGTTGGCACCTAAAATATATTTCTTGTAGTAAATGGGTGTGCGGATACTACAGTACCTATAAACCTTTGCCATCTCCTTCGAGGACCCTTATGGGAAGCCGTGAGGATATATATATAGCAGAGAGATTTTATAAATAATGAGAAAATACTTTTAGAGCAAATACAAAACGAGATCCCAGTAAATTGAGTAATTGCTCAAGTAGGTATTCAATATTTCATCCTAGCCGAACGAATTCCATAGAGACGTTCACAACACGTACTCTAATAAATATGAATTTACAGAAATTTAAGAATCGTAAAGTAAACGATCATAAACTGACCGCGCTCCGAGAATCCTCCCGGTGGTTTGCCCAAACTAACATTTGGCACCAACCTCATAAAACCGTTTTACTGCATACCGACCGCCGTACAAGTAACAGTGCAGTTGTCCACTCTCCCTCTCTATTTACTAACTTGATTGGAATCGTGCCTTTTTTATTTACTTAGTTGTTATAGCACTGAGCAATCACTCGCTCCCATTGTTCCATTTATGTACAGGATGGACTAGAATGTCACGCTCAGCAAAGTCGTGCGTGGAACTAAATGGAAATCTTTTTAAAGGTTCTCTTAAGTCTTAAGTAGATTATACAACGTTCAAAAGTTTGCCCTGTATTATGTCTTGGGATTTAGCTTAATGTGTTAGTTCTAGAAACTGGTTTGGCGATTCAGTAAAATGGTGCTATTTGACTTTTCAACGAGACGTTATTCCTAAAATGTTTTGAATACTTTCAATGTCCTATTGAGAATACATTAACATAAACATTTTCACCCATTCCCAAATGCGTCAATCATTAGGCAGAGGTGTAGAAAAACGGGCAAATAATCTCGTAACAGATTCCGTGTTCGTCTCCGTTTCTTAAGCATGACTTGACATTCAACTTTGAATTTCTTCTTAAACGTATGCAGGATTTCTCTCGATGTTGTCCTTCACAGAAAAACTAGTGTAGGTTAATCCCTGTACTTGACAAAACTTACAATAGGGATTCGAACTTGCAATCTTTGCTTTGCAATATACCACTAAGACCAACCACTAGATCGTTCTTACCTACTGCGTTGTAATCGTAAACGAGCTGCGCCAAGAGGTATATGGCATCTAAACCCGCCTATTAACCGTGTTTTATGGGACACGTCAAGAAAAAATAAATTCAACCACCATTATCATTGAAGGGCCACCGTGTCTGCGTTTATGATGCGTAACAAGTAATAAAAATGGGGTTCTGATGGGGTCCCATCGTTTTGCAATCTCCCGACGCCTACCGTCTTGATGAACATCCGAAAACTTTATTTTTGTCTATAAAATTTTTATTAGGCATACGCATATAGTTTGATCGTCACGTACGGTCCATGGTCAGCGAAAGTAATGACTCGTAAAGCTACTGTGCGATAAATGCGTAAGACGGGTGAATATACGCTGTCATCTATGAAATGCGGGCCGCATGCTTGTTTGCCACCCAAGTGGTATCATTTTTTTTATACCGTATAATAATTAATAAAAAAAGACACAAAGCAAATACACATGTATATTATTATCACGCGGAATGATACATAATATTTAAAAATACAAGACGTAGGTAGAAATACTCGGGTTTATCACACAAATATCAGCCCTCAGCGGGAATCGAACACTTCGAAGATGCTTCGCAGTCAGGAGCTCTGACCACTAGACCAGATAGAATACATTGCGTGTAGATAGAACTTCTTTGCCTGCCCCGTTAGGGACTTTCGGGGTGATGATATGCATGTGATAATAAATAAGCATTATTATTATTGCTTTTAGTATTTTACCAAGTTCCGCTAGATAAAGCCTCCTAAGACTTTAAGAAGTAAATTTGTAGCGGGAACACAATCAACCAGTTTGTATGGACCCTTTTCAAATCTTCGGAAAATCTTTTTTCATCACAAAGGGTCACATTTAAAAAACAGGGGGTGTGTCAGACCCCCGTCGCGTGGAAATTAGCCAAGTCAGGAGCAAATTAAAAAAGAAATCGGGCGCAGGATAATTCGTAAACTTTTAATTACGTTTATTCTTATCGTCAAGCAATTCTGCGCTAATTAATTTACAAAAGAAATTAATGTTTTCCTCGTGGCAGCTTTGAAGGCAAATTTACAGCAATTTCTCCGGAAATTATCAATTTATCTATCATATGCTACAAAGGTTCTTATTGATACTCTTTATGAAAGGTTAGCGGTTTTAGCAGTCATGTAAAACTAGCAACACCATCACATGTGCATATTTAACCCCTTTAGAGGATTAGGGTCTCCTTAGCTTAGTAAATAATAATAATAATATATCCTCACGCCTTCCCACAAGAGTCCCCGAAGGGGTAGGCAGAGGTGTATAGGTAATACCCACACACCCACTTTCCGCCAGAGGTATATTAGGTGCCTTAGCTTAGTAATCGTCCAAATATCCCTTGCAACATGATCCAAACATAAGAAATATTAAAATTCCCCTCATTCATGCAATTTTAAATAAAATATACCATTCCGATTTGATTTAATGTTAATATTCTGCAGATTGAAGCAAAGACGATTTTTTAAATTCAGTGAACGCGGTAATAATATTTCAGTTTTACGAGCAGTCTGGGCGCGCTTCGACCCGCCTCGGAAATCGTTGTAATGGCCGCATTATCTGTAGCCATCTCGACATCCCGCCGTAATAGTTCATATGCACTTGCTGTGTAAATGCTAACACTACATTATTGTAAGCTCACGAACAGTGCCCGATTAACTCAGCGCGGGGCCTGTAGCAAATTCTATCATGGGATCGCTCAATATTAACGTTACAAAAGTACATATTAAATTAAACTAACGAAATGTCTATATGCAATTGGAGATTCTATAACCAGCATTACCAGATAAATTTTAAATAACTTCCAAATAAATTTTATTTGAATTCAGTCATTTGTTTTTAGATAGTTTTTTGAATTTTCTTATATGAGTTCCTACGTAGAAATACCGCTGCGCAAACAACACATCCCAGATACATTACAATAAGAATCGTTACTCATTGTGACGCCATAAAGTAAAAATAACACATACAGACGAACATAAAACTTCCTCCTTTATCGAAGTCAGTTAGAAAAAATGAATCTTAAGTCCATTTACTCTTCTTGTCTTCTTGGCTATATTAACGTACTTATAGGATAAAACATATTTTACATTGTTTTTACTGTGGAGGAAAAAATCTTGGGAAAACACTACACACTTCGAAAAATTCAAAAGTGCCTGAGAACCGATTTTGTATTCTGCTGGCACGTTGTAACAAAAAATTATCACAATAGAAGTTGTCACACTCCTTCCTACCTTCTTTCCTTCGGTGGCGCCTTAAAGAAAGAAGCCTTGAGTGTAAATTAGAATTAATTTGTTACATGTTTTAGAGACGTAGAATTTTTTACGCGAGAAAATGCTGTCTCCGAAATAAAGAATACTTAGTACCTACCTCGGTAGGTATTATCTACAGTTCATGCATAATATATTTTTTGTAGAGAACAACATCTTATTAATATCGACAGAGAATATCTCGCTTGATATGTGTTCTGTTCCTTCCAACTGCCTTTTAAAATAAGCAAATATTAATAAATGTGTGTCTTTTGAACGGATTTTGATTTAACAATGTGAGATAACACAATTAAGTACACGATTTTATTCAACTTCATCGTCATTGAAACAAAGTAATAATATGAAAAATTAAACATCAAAAAACCTTTCAGACGTAAATTCTAAAATGGACCGGAGTTAGCTTTTAACAGCTCACTCTCCTGTCTGCACAAACGTCAATTAGACTCAACATTCAGTTTAGAGATTCTAAAAAAGGTCGTAACATAAACTTTTTCAATTTTCACCTGCAGTTATAGTCGCGTAAAGTGAGGAGAACGGCCTGGAAAGGTAAATATTTTCTAGAAGGTTGACGACGCCTGAGACGCAAATGTAGCGACTTGATAAGGGAGAACGGTGTAAAATGCATGTAAACACCTCCTTTGCGGAGTGTTTGGGGACCAAATGTTGTAGACTCCACGCAGCGCAAATTTAGTCGTAGTATTGCTTATATAGTATAGAATATCACTGGGTATAGGCTATATAAACTATTTGTTTATATTTTATACCTAGCTAGCTCCTATATTCCTAATTCGAAAGTATGTTTGTTCCTGTCTCACGTATTTCTTAATTGTGCAATATGTATTGTACCTCCTTGCCAATGTTCATTGCCAGTCCATTTAAAAACTTATATTTTTTGCATTTGTTTTCATCACTTGTGTTTTAGCATAGAAGAAAATATTTTTTTAATGTGATTACATGCCTGCGAGTACATCATGATACACTGTATATTTAATACTAGCTGTTTCTCGCGTCGTCGTCCGCTTTAAATATAGATTTTTCGGGGTCTGCATACAATTAGCAATTGCTTTCCCCTATTTTATCTTTTATATTTTATGTACCTTAATTTTCACGCTCATCACAATACTCAATTTGTCAAAATAAAAGTGAAGTAAAATTAAGTCAAAGTAAGACAGACGACAGCATTTATAACATTAGTTGGAATTGTAATCAATTTAATACAAACTCTTTGTTTTTATAGCAACACGTCAGTTCAGTAAGTCTGTATTTTTCTTGTCAAGTAAGTGCTTTATGTCGCAGATAAAACAAACTTAGAAACCTGAAGGCAGACATTTTCACTAGTAGGTAGTACTACTATGTACTCGTATAAAATTCAATCCGTTAAGAGTCTGTTGGACTTCAGTTAGCATCAACATAACTACGGAGCGATGGGCCAGCAATCATTCTAATGGCTCGGGCTAGTGTTGCCAATTTAGCAAATTATCCCAAATTTTAGGGTCGTTTTTAATTTCATATGCGTTTAAATAATAATAATCTTACTAATATTTATAGTGGATGAAGCCTGCGGTGAATAATTCAAGTTTAGATAGACGTGGATAGGTTATGTGATTAAATTAGATTATAAAATTTAGAAATTTTGTAAGAATGTTTGTTACGCAATCACGCCAGAATGGTTAAGTTAGACATAGACATGGATTAGTATCTAGATTAACACATAAAATATGTTGTAGTCCAGACAAAAACTAACAATAAAATTACATTTTACTCGCCTGAAACCGTGGGCCAAATCATAATTATATACTTTGTTTAATTTACGATCAATTCTATTACAATGTTTTGTAAGTAAGTGTGTACACACAAGTTTATTTTAGATTTATTCAGCTGACTTATCTCGTTTCACTATCACATGCCAACGACTTTTATGCCGAAATAATTTATTTTATTTTATTGTCTTTGTTGACAATGATACTATAATTATTATTATTTAATTTATGAGGTAGAAATTAGGGAAATCCAAATCGTACATAAAGGTATTTTTAAGGAATTTACAGAAGAAAATTATATTATCCATCAATTTATACAACTTAAGTCTGATTTTTGTGTGATTTTTAAAACGAATGTGGCAATACCAGCTTTGGCGGATCAACTTTCAGACCGAATTACTTACAACCTCCATCATTGGATTGAAAATGTTCAGACAGTTACTATTGGCTATTAGTTGATATTTAGGAAGTCGTCGCTATACTCAGTATATATAATAATTCGTTATACTCAGTAACACGCTGAGTCTTTCACTGGGTGGGCAGCACAGCGGCAGTACCAGTACTCTGTACACTAACGGATCTCCTTTACTTCATGCAAATTCATCAGTATTCGCACATGCTCCCCGGTTTCAAATACTCTTGACTTTTACTCCACCTTTAATTTCAACTTTCGTATGAAAGAAAAAAGATACAGCCTCATTTAACATTAGTGATATTAACATACTTATTTAATCAAGCACGGTGAATAAGATATACCTATGACATGAAAAACCCATTTATAATTGGCCTGACCTTTAAGCAAATCGGAAAAAGAAAATACGTTTAAATTATTATTGGTCTAATGAAAACTCTCTCGTATAAGATACTTAAGAAACGGTGTTATACTCTCTGCCTACTTCGTGAGGTAGTATTCAGTTCTTAGAATAGTTTAAGTACCTCTGTATTAATATACATACATATCATCACGCCAAGTCCCTAACGGGGTAGGCAGAGAGTATAGAGCGCCAGTTCTCTCTAGACTTACATAATAAATCTTTAAGTTGTTGTTAATACCTCTGTATTAACAACAACTTATTTTCCGATTATCTTCTTATTACTGAATACTGCTATCAATCGATATTCCTATAAATTAACTTCGTTAAAACAAGCCCAAAGGCAAATGTGAACAAAGAGTGAACAAAAGAACAACTAAACTGTATACCTAATAACTCAACTAAAATGATTAAAAGAAGTAATTCTGGTTTCTGTAATGGCTTTAGGAACATTATGTGTCGATGTTGCACCGATACGAAATGGTTTAATCATAACGTTCTATTCTCACGTATGGATGAACAGATAAAAACTTCGTAGACGCTCCGAGGTACTCATTAAATGAAGATAATTTACGACTACACGATACTTTGTTCGCTCTATGATTCTCAAGCACGTACTGGAGCCTCACTATGACGTGCTATTGATACCTACATGTAAGTGTGAAAAGGACAACGATACGGACATTATATACACCTATCCCTTTCACAGAGTAGTTTGAAAATGGCTGATAGAATGTCATGGTAAGGTCCCTGTTTTGACACATGTTCGAAATGTAAAAAGTTTTTATCCTGACTTGTTTAGCAAAAACATTTTTGCAACGAACTCTAATTGCGATGGTAGATTTAATTATTGTTATTACGCGACTAACACTAGGTGCTAAATCATATTATGTATCTATGTGACCCTGATCGTTATTAATAACTTGTTGTAATTGTTGCTTTCTGGATATTCTTTTATTTTGTGGTGGAAGTGGGGTGTTGTCAGTGAAAAAACCTGAATTATTAATTCTTCTACTGTTACCAAATATATTTATTGTACAAAAGCACACAAACGCGAACCTACATATTTTACGTTACGGGATCATAATTACTAATAAATAAGTTAGGTACAGTACTGTATGTATGCCCTAAGCATTTTTCATCGACATTTCCTAGTTTTCACTATGTAATCTGTCAAAATAAAAGTGACGTTATTTTCACTCTTTCTTGGGACTCTTTTAAATTTTAAAGCGGATACCGCTTTATTAATACTACTGCGCTTACGACCTAAAAAGAAGGAAGAGCCATAGCATGGCCCCTTCCTATGACGATATTATAAGTCAATATTTCCTACTCTATTGAACTTCATAACTTCGCGGCTTTTCAGGATCCCTCATGGTCTAGGCAGGTAAATAGCAGCCTTCCGTCGGCGGTACATTAACGACGGATAAAATCTGTTATGAAAAATAATACGTCAGTCAAATCGTTCCTAAGTGACAGCTACGAACTAGCTACCTATCACGTTGTCAGCTAAATATATCACCGTCGAAAAATTGGTCTCAGGGAATCTTGTGGCCGTGTATGTGTTATTACTGTCACTTTTGAAGCAATTGTACGTGCCTTCTTTAGAACTATAATTATTATTTTAGCTTCGTATGTATGGTATGTGAATCATTGTTACCCTTGAACTCATAATTGCCCGAACAATATCTTCTAGTATGTAACCTACCATTAACTTAAATAGTTCATAACTATAATTATATATAGGTACATATATTTTTCTTAAGGTATCAAAACGAAGGTCAATCTAGTCGTTGAAAAACCCAGCGATATACATATTTTTGGTATTTTTGTTTTATGTACGAGATAGAGAACCAGCGGTTTCATTTAGTAAAGCTCGTGGTGTGACTACCACGAGCTTTACTTAGTAAGGTAAGTAATAAGGTAATCATAATATTTATTTTATTTATGAGTCACACAAACAGACAGGCAGTACAAGTTATATAAAAACTTTAACCGTTAACGTTACAGTAATGGAGAAAATGTATAATATGATTAAAATATATGTATGGCACTGTATCAATGTATATAGAAAAAAGTTATAGCAATTTATCCTACAATACGATAAGGATCAAAAATTTTATCTGTAAGTAGCTATACAAGTTATACAACTGTTTTTTGTAGAAATTGGTGTTACCTACAATATTACTATAACTATTTAATTAGATTTACCAGGATTATCACCTCATTACCGTCACATACTACTATGGACTATTTTAATGATAAAAAAACTGATTGTTTAATTGTAATGTTTACAAAAAAAATGTGTTTTTTTTGTAAAATATTGCATAGTCAAAAAATCAAAAAGTAGTAGTAGAAGTAGAGGTATCCATAATATAACACTACCTACCCACGGACAAAATCGTATGCCAATATTATGCGGCCAAACGCCGTGATTCAAACACTTCGTACATTTAAAATTCATATTAATATTGGTATATAATGTAACTAGCCGTGTTCTGGCGAGAAGATTATTTAATTTCATTTCATATATATAGACTTCCTCAATGTCTAATGCAAAGAAAAATTTTAGCATTTGATTTAATTTCGCGATCAAAAAAACAAACTCAGCCTCCTAAATATATTAGTATAGATATAAGTTTGACCAATATAGTTAGCTTTATTGCCTATCGCGTATCTCATGGGTGGGTTAACTTAGAGCAACATTACACCTCAGTCGAACCTCTTGAGAGATTCTAGCGTGAAGATTATTATAACATAACTACTCTCAGTAGTGTATGAAGCTGTTGTTTAAGACTCAGAATATATTTGCATTTATGAAGGCTATTGAGCTCCGCTATACAGAAGATAAGGTAGTGAGGTCATTATAACGAATGTTTATAGAACGTGGTAAATATTATAATAATTTTAATAAATAATATTGTTTCTTCTTACGAAGTAAGTACGTCGGTTTCGAGTACTCTTAACGTTCCCGTCCTTGAGAGTCCGATCTATTTGATCCAGGTAGTTGGAACGTGGCCTTCCTCTGCCTCTTCTTGCACACACTTTTGCTTTGTATATCTGTTTCGTCAATCTTTCTTCACTCATCCTTTCTATGTGTCAATATATAATCAAAATAATATAATAATAGTATATATTATACATATGCATACATTCAAGGATATTGTCGTGGTTATCTGAACGCGACACGAGTTTCAGCATTTTTGTCTAGTCTAATAAACTTGATCGTAATTTGAATGCGATGTAATTGGATTGTAAGCGTTGTTTTAATTGTACGATTATCTCGTCTACGACCGTAACCGTCGTCTTATTGCACTTTGCGTTGCAGTCCCGATAACTTGGTTTTATACTCTAATGGGACGGACTATAATTTCGTTAATTGCACTTTAATTGCTGTTACAGCATTACATTTAATGACGATTTTCAACTAATTAAAGTTTCGCTGTGTAGAGCGTATCTACTACGTATGTAAAAACACAATCGGCGCCTGTATTCCAGGGAGTAACTTTTTAGCCGTTTTAACTACTCAGTGAATTGGCAAGACCGATGTTGGTGAGTAAACAGACTTACAAGGTAATGCAGAAGCGGGCGGGTAACGAGCCTAGTAATTTGCCCAAAATAAGGACCACACAATATTTTTTTTCAACCATAGTGTCGTTCAACTAGTTGTATTTTAGTGTGTTTAGCCATAAAAACGTACTCCACACAACACAATGACGTAAGAGAAGCCAAGTCGCAATCTCAGCACGTTGTGGCGTCTCGCGGGTAGTCGTAAAAATAATTTAGTGCCGCCGTCGGCTTCATTAGACGCGACGCCAACGCCATCTGCTCAAGCACGTAATGCACTAACGTACTGTGCATTTGGGGGAAATAATGTACCATTCTATAATTAAGTAGGCATTACCACTGAACTTTGTATCTCACTAAAATATCTTGTGAATATTTGCGAGCATATTTGAATATTTGTGAATTGCATTACATAGAGCAGTAATATGTTTGGGATGAGCGAGGAAAAAGGTGGACGGCTTTCATAGTGCGGCAAAAATAATCAAGTGTGAAGATGAGTACAACCTTATTTTTCCCAAAGTCTGAGCGCTTTTTCTGTAAAATTGTTTGGAGGCAGAATCACATTTCTAAGGGTTACCATGTTATTTAAAAACAAGCCAATTTAATTTGATAGTAGGCGTTAGTTAAATAATATAATAATAATATGATAACCATGCTCACATGTAAAATAAAATCTAGCATAGTTTGGAACCATATCTTGTGTTGTATGATCAAATTCGTCGCTCATCTGTTCAAGACCATTCTGCCTTAACTAATGGACCACATTTATATTCAAAGCCTCCTCAATACGTACATAAGGTTTCCAATAATGAACTCCTTGGCTCCCCAATGGAGGATTGTTATATTGTGTTAGCAGCAGAGGGATTATTTCCAGTATGCTGCCAACATAGTATAACTGAACGAACACAGAGTGACAACGTGCAAGTGGTCCTTCGGTACTTCGGCTATGGTAATCATAGCCTTACGCTCACAATACCTTACGCTTCCCATCAGATGAACCATGTTTGTTTGCCAGTCTTGTGATATAAAAAAGGATATTAAATAATAGCGACTACATACCTACACTGACATAACATACGGAGCGGAACATTAATCCGTTTGTATGAATTTAAAATAGCTATAAACGTGTTTATGTAGGCAATAGAATAAGTAACTAATTTAATTATTGAGTTAATAACTGCATTTAGGTACATGACGGATGCAGCTTGTTATTTGATTATGTCATGGAATAATCAAGTTTGAATCACATAAAACTACTCTACCTACAGTGATTATACTCAAATGCATAGTTTACACTTTAATTCAATGACAATTATCGTTGTAAGTATGTAACCGCCACATGCAACTGTCGAGGAGGCATATATATACTTATCATCATGCCGAGACCCTATATCAGAATTAGACAGAAAGAGTAAAACACAGTTCTTTCTAGACTTACATACCTCGAGGAAGGTTTAAACAGAAATATGTTTCGTTCATCGCAAGCATTTCTTTGATCTTGCAACACAAGACTTGGTTGGTGACTGCGCTAGCATATTTTCTAAGATGTGAGCATATTTTGAACCAATGTCTTGTCATCGATCATATATTCATCACATGACTTGTACATGTCATAAAAAAATGGTCATTAAAATACGGTGTTGTTTACACCTCTTCCCTTTCAGGCACCCTTACCTATGCGTACGCGTGAAGAAACATTATTAGATGCAAACAATATAAAAGTGTCTAATGTTTAGAATCTTATATACATATCTCTTCAATGTTGTCTCGTTCACACAGAGTAGCGAATATCATCTTTTTGATCAGATTTAATTTAATAGCACCTGCAGTCAGTATCACATTGCAGCAAAAACTTTTAAAGTACATGTAATCTATAAGACAGGTCTTATCTGATACTTGTATATTTGATCTTATCATTATCGCATGCAATTTTGTCCCCTATATTTTTTTATTTTAAATAAGTAGATATTAATGAAGACTTTACAACGTTGTAGTAAACATTCCTTAAGTAAGTTGCAACATGTAGTAGTAGGTATTTAACTGTGCTTGCGGATCCGTCCGCGTGGAATTTAACTAAAACTTAATTGTTCCGTTTTTAAAATAAAAGGCCTAAGTTATTATATATTACATCAGCTATCTGCCAGTGAGTCCTGTTAAAATCGGTCCAGCCGTTTCAGAGATTAGCTGGAAAAAACAGAAAGACAAATATAAAAAAAAAATTGGTATACCACGTACCACATACCGTGGTACCGTGTGTATAAGCATATAAGTATTGATTAAAAAGCGGTTACTTTAATATTACAAACAGACGCTCCAATTTTAATTATTTGTATAGACTATATCAGTTTCATCGACACATCGCGCCACGATTGAGCTAACAAAGTATTTACTCGTACATTGTGGATTATAGATCTCAATTAAAACACATCTCCATGCAAATAGGATGCGACGCGACGAGCAAATACACGGAGGTACTCGTATTACACAAAATAAATGGAAACTTCGCTCTTACAATATTATGCTGTGCGAATGACGAAAGTAAAAGCGTAAATTGAAAGCGTTGTTTACATATTGATGTGCTTGTTTGTCTTTGTAATTATAAAGGAGTTTTTATTTAATATCAAATGATACAGAAAAATGCTGGAAGTGGTGATTCGAAGAATCTTAATTCCTTACCACAAGGATTCCTGGAGGGGAAGGCATGGGTTAGTAAATATTACCCACTCACCCACTTTCCGCCGAAGATATATTTTAGGTGTCAACGTGACAGATGGAGAGTCCATCGCTGTTACTCAAACTCTATACATACGTCTTTGATTTTCATCTCAAACTTATGCAGGTTTCCTCTCGATGTTATCCTTCATCTTGAAGCTCGTGTTGTGACTAATCACGTTAGGTAAGTTTAAGTTCAGGATACGCATTGGTACAGCTCGGGATCAAATTCAAATCTTTGTGAAGTTGAACTACTCGAACCACTCGGCCACCACGGCTTATATAATAATAAGATTTCCGAACGTCGGATTGTTAACGAAAAGAGTGGGTTACACTCTTACCCTTACGAATGACCTACTACCCGCAGGGTTATCACTTAGCTAGTTCAAGACGCGCGTGATTGCACCTAGCACATTAAAGTGCCTGCCAGGAGGCCTAGGTAAGGTAGCAACAGTTCCCGGAGCTCACGGTACGAGAAACAATACGAGGTTCTATTTAATGTTATAATGTAACTTGTATATTTTTTTATTTTGAGAAATAGTAATTATATTTTATTTTTTATTTTGAGAAATAGTAATTATATTACATTTTTTTATTTTGAGAAATAGTAATTATATTATATTTTTTTATTTTGAGAAATAGTAATTATATTAAATTTTTTCTTTATCCAAAGCCGCGATTAATATGTTCGGATGGCGTCGACACGGTTCACTTGCCAAGGCAATCTATAGATTTTGTCAAATAGGAAGTTTGAACTGATAAAAAATAATTAATACCGCTACTAAGAATTACAAGTAGCTACGCTACAGTAATTGGCAGTCAATAAAATACATAATATGCGTCCACTTCATGGTTTAAATTATTTCTCAAATAAAGTACAGTTTGCTTGATTAAGAGAATATTGTGGGAGTTCAAACGTTCAAACTGAAAATGTATTTAAACATTTAAGATGGTGACAGCCTCGCCATCTGTCACTTTGATAACTACACATCAGCCATACGTTCGAATCATGGGTGTAACTACTGATTATTTTTGTGAGTGCGTTAACATAAAATATATATTCATTGCACTCAAAGATAATAAACATTGAAAAATACCTTGCAATTGTCTTGCCACCTGTTTTGATCTCGGATCAAATTACATTTTTACTGGTATGTTACTGAAACTCGAAACGTATTCTCACTTTCATTTGCCATTTGCCCCCAGTCACGGAGCTGTCATTAATACGACTAAGGTGACCGTTTACCGGACTAAAGCTTGCAAAGCCTTATTGCGAGACGGGATCAGCCGCTTATCCTGCCCCGTTCCCTTAAGTACAATAATCAGGAATGTTTCGCTATGGCAAGTGTACTCTTATTAAAAGTGTAGTCAAGAGTCACGAAACAAAGTTGTGATCTGAGATTCTTGAAAACTTTAGTTTTTAGGTAAATTTTACGGGAAATAAGGCTTTGTATTTTATTCTCGGCGTGACTTTGTAGGTATTGCGTTTGCATAACGATAAATAAATTAAAAATTTGTCAATTAGTATTAACGAATTTCTCTTTCATTTCAACAGTCGTCTAGTCCAGTGGTTAGAGTTCCAAGACTGCGAAGCTCCAGGTCCCAGGCTCGATTCCCGCTGAGGGCAGATATTAATGTGATGAACACAAGAATTTGTACCTACCTTAGCCTTGGACGTCTTCTGTATCTATGTATATATCTATCTATGTTTGATGTATGAAGAGACTGATGAATGTGGACGAAGCAAAAGTGGTATGTAAGTCTAGAGAGAACTGGCGTTCTACTCTCAATGCTTACCCGTCAGGGACTCGACGTGATATGTATGTATGTTATTATATTTGCTTAATTTGAGGCTATGTTAATTTGTGTTATTTGTGGTATCTCGAGGTGTTATTAGGTTAGGGTCCTAGGGTAAGAAACCTCCTTACAATACCTGTCGAGGACCTACCCACCCCTACCCACCTTTCTGTATGAGGCCCTGGATCTAATCTAACGAGAGCTACCTAAGGTATTGGTCGAGATCCTTTGAACTTTGGCCGTTTTGAATATCGGCATAATGATTGCGGAGTCCAAATTATTATTATTGTTATTTGTTTTCTGTACTTATTGTTGATCTACCATCCTTCGCCTCCCGTTTACTTTCCATACCAGCACCATTCACAAATCATCTTACTATTACAAGATTCCCTTTTCCAATATACCTAATGTATCACTTGCACATACTTCCAATCTCTCTATTTGAACTACACTAGAAGTGTTGAATTTAAGATCATTTGAAGATGTCTTGACTACAGACTGAGGGTCAGGAGTCATAACTACTCACCTGGTATGGTCAGTGAAACATTTCAAGTATTATGCTGAGTAAACTTAAACACGAACGAGGTGCATCAAAGATGAAAATTCATCGTGAAAGCACGACATCGTACTTATTTCCATTGTATTTCAATAATACATAGATACTAAATATTTCAAGTCATTTCAAAAGTGTGTGGGTACTGCGCAGGTCTCTCTACCCCTCGTGGGAACAAAGTTCTCCGAAGATGCCGAAGTGCAATTACACTTCCTTTCTTCAGAGATATATTTAGGTGCCAACGTGACAGATGGCGT